>PVIU01026572.1:0-21781 GCA_004026605.1 Ondatra zibethicus | reverse complement strand
GGGGCACCTAGGTTGTTTCCAGGTTCTGCCTATTACAAACAATGCTGCTATGAACATAGTTGCACAAATGCTTTTGTAGTATGATTGGAATTCTCTTGGGTATATTCCCAAGAGTGGTATTGCTGGATCCTGAGGTAGGTTGATTCCCAATTTCCTGAGAAACCGCCACACTGATTTCCAAAGTGGTTGCACAAGTTTGCATTCCCACCAGCAATGGATGAGAGTTCGCCTTACTCCACATCCTCTCCAGCATAGGGAATCATTGGTGTTTTTGTTTCTTACAGTTAACAAATGAACTCTTCACTTCTTGGGATAGAAAGCATGATTGATTAGCTTTAAGCAGGTCCTGGTTACCTTGGGGAGTCAGATCACATGGTACATATGAGGTCTAGTACACACACACAAGTATCTCGATTGCAGTAACTTTTCACCTTGAAACTTATGTTTAATTGTCTTAAAAATGCATTTCTAGAGTCAGGAAGATTGATCATCAGGAATGCCTGTGGCAGTGTTTTATACCACCACTGTAAATGATAAGGCATTGTAAATACTTTTAATTTCATTGCTATGGATTTCCATAATTCAGGTTTGGTTAGGGTAGTTTGTAATTTACATAAGTTATCACAGTATAGGTGTTAGCAGTATCACATTTTGCTCTTTTAAAGATACCTTGTTTGGAAGACAAATCTTTTAGCCACCGTGCTCATCACAAATGCTTAAAGTCATATTTTGGATTATTTAGTAACACACAAGGGAACAGTAACAGAGTTTTAAGATGAGTGAATGATAGAGATTTAAATTTTTATTATTTTCAAGACCATACAGTGAAGATTTGACTTGCAAGAAGTTGGATGCCCCTGAGATTCACTCTTAGCCATTTGTTGATGTTCCCAGCAATTCTGTCCAGATCATCAATCTTCCTGAGACTAGAGATACATTCTTAGGACAATTAAAGATAAATTTCAAGGTGAAAAGTTACTGTAATTGAGATGCTAATCCTCCCCTCCTAGACTAATGCGACATGATAGTCTATACAGCAGTGTGGAATTTTTTTTTCATGCGCAAGAGTGAAGGAAAAGCAGAATCAACAAGAGATCCAGTTAGCCTTGTCGAGTGGCTTGTGAGACCTAGACAGCAAAGCACGTCATCTGGAATAAGTTAAATGTACGTTGGTAATGAAAGTTTTGATGTCTCAACAAAAAAGCAAAATGCAAATGACTAAGACAGTCTCTCCTTTAAATGATTAGATATTTTTTTAAAATCTGAACTCATTTTTGGAGCTGTAAAAATCAATATATTGACAAAATTTACACATATTTACTTTTTATTTCCGTGCAGGTACAATATTGACTTATTTAAAAATGAAAGCATAGCAATTAAATTATTTTGTGAGAATTCATTATGAACTTTGTATGCCCCATAAAGTGAATCAAAAATTAAATGTTCCTGAGGTATGGAAATAACAGAAACATTGGGTTATCTGTTCAGTGTATAGCGAGGGAGGAAAAAGGGGGAAGGAGCTACAGAAGATAGTCTTTGTGTGTGCAATGCATAGGAAAATGTCTCTATAACAAGATAGTTGTTGTGTGTGCAATGCATAGAAAACTATCTCTATAACAAGATAGTCTTTGTGTGTGCAATGCATAGGAAAATGTCTCTATAACAAGATAGTCGTTGTGTGTGCAATGCATAGAAAACTATCTCTAAAACAAGATAGTTGTTGTGTGTGCAATGCATAGAAAACTATCTCTATAACAAGATAGTCTGTCTATGCTGTGCATAGAAAAATTCTCTATAACAAGATATTTGTTGTGTATGCCATGCATAGGAACATGTCTCTATAACAAGATAGTCATTGTGTGTGCAATGCATAGGAAAATGTCTCTATAACAAGTCATCAGAGTTCTAAACAAAGGCTAAATGCAAAAGAGGAAATGCTAACTACATGTCAAAGTTGGGAAAGACCTCAGAAGATCATTTAATCTTCTCATTTTAACAGCTGGTAAGTTAAGGTCTCGACATAATAAATAAATTTTGCATCACATGCCAATCATAGAATTAGAACCTGCCCCCAAGTCTGCTGCTTTGCCCAGTGTTTATTATAACCAAATGAAGGACTAATAACAGAACGTGACTTTTTCTTCTAACATTTTTGCTTAAAGTCTAACTAATGAGGTTATTTAGGGAATAGGGACAATTTAGATAGTCAAGGACAGAATAAATATAGTTCAAAGATTTATCTAATGTTTTCTGGGAATGAGACACGGAAGAGGCTAAAGGCTAAAATTCACATGTGAGTATGCAGGAGAATAAGAGATTACAAAAGTGTTTCAACCTGCTAAACACTGCATGATAAGTCATGTAGTGGACTCTTTCTGCGTCTCATCTCATATAATCACTGATCTGGCATTCAGAGTATAGTTCTATGTTTAGAACTGCTTTGTTTGAGTGTAGAGGTTATTTTACATGTGGAAATCATGAAAGCTAACTGACCGATTGGAAACAAGCAATTCAATCTGAAAACCAAAGGAAATTCTCACACACACATACACACACACACACACACACACACACACACACACACACACACAAAACAAACAAAAAAAAACGGTATTATGGTGACTAGCCTAGGTGTGGAAAAAAAATAACAAAGTGTTGAAAGTAATAAGTCTTTATAAGTTTATGATTTATTTCACTCAAACAAATTAATTTAAATGCTATAAAGAACACATTTTAGTATTGGTGTCAATGGTTATTAAATAACTTGGGATAATTAATGTATTGTTAAGACAGAGAGGTGCCAACATATAGATCACCAAGGAGCTTGTAAATAATATAGGATTTAGAGCCAATGAGAGGGTTCAGCAAAGCAAAAGTGGTTGCAAAGCAAGCCTAATAACTTGAGTTTGGTTCCCAGGCTGGTGATATGGGAGAATGCTCTTATACACTGTATAGTTTTGTCTCTCAAATTGGTTTAATAAAAATGCTGATTAGTCAGTAGCCAGGCAGGAAGTTTAGGTAGGAAAACCAAACTAGGATAATTCTGAGAAAAGGCAGAGATTGAGTCACATGAAAGATGCAGAGGAAGCAAGATAATGTCTTACCGAGAAAAGGTACCAAGCCACGTGGCTAAACATAGACAATTATTATGTGTTAATTGAAGTTGTAAGAGCTTGTTTATAATAAGCCTGAGTTTGTAATTAATATAAACCTCTGTGTGTTTCTTTGGGACTGAATGGTTGTGGGACAGGGTGAGACTGAAATTTCAACCTACAAATATTCCCCAAACATTTGGCAAGAATTTCCACATAAAACCTGAGAAAGCTTTATTAAAAAAAATAAAAAAGGATTCTATACTGACAAGAATAGAGTCCAGTGCAACTTCTTGGTAACTGTCTTTTCTCTGGTAGGCTCTGTTTGCTGGTGGTAAGCAGAGACACAAATCCTTTAACAGAGGCTTCCTGACTCAGGGTAAGTTAGCAGGAAAACTCTAGCAGTTCTTTTAAGAGGTCCTGCCACCAAACACTTACATGGTGTTTATGAGCATCTGTCACCAGGATTTTTGGTGGTGGCATGGACCTAGAACCTACAGAGTTGTGGCAATAAATCTGACTCCAGCCAGGACCTCCACCATGAAGGTAGACTCTCACAAAGCTAAGGAATTGGGTTAGAGCTAGATGCCAAAGCCACAGTTTTAATCCTAGCCATATTGTTTAGCAGATAAAAGACTCATGTGGTCAGAAAAAGATAGAAATATACAGTAAAGAGAGATTGAGACCAAAAAAACTCTAAATGTTTACTGTGTGTTTATAAATATACTTAGGCTTGGTAAAGAAAAGAAAAAGGATAAAAAGTCCTTAAAGAAGAAATAGAATATCTGGACATGGTGCCTCACACCTTTAATCCCAGCATTTGGGAGGCAGAGGCAGGCAGATCTCTGTGAGTTCAAGGTCAGCCTGTCTACAGAGTGAGTTCCGGACAGTCTAAGATACACAGAGAATACCTGTCTCAAAATAAATTAAATAAATAAACAAAAAAACCATAAAATAAAATAAAGCCACACAAAAATGGAAAATATACAGAGGGAATCAGGATACTATATGTTATTGTGCTGTCTTTGAACTGTTTGACTGCTGAGGAAGGAGCAACTGCTGCTAAAAGACATTTGATTACAAATGCTGCAGGATTAATCTACCGATACATATATTGAAAATGCCTTAACTTTAAATTTTAAGTAAAAGATATCTTCTTCAAGAGTTGGCTTCTTGGTTCATGCTAGTAACATGAAACTCTGGCTCTTCTGGGAGATCCTGCACTTAAATACGGTTTGTGTGCAGAGAGCTACAAGTAGCTTAATAGCAACATTTACCTGCTGCATACTTGGAGCTGAGGCAATAATCATGGCTTGCAGAGGCAGTGAACATGCCTCTACCATGTTGTACTTGCCAGAGAAAATAGGCAGAGCTGCAGAATTGGTCATAGCCATGCCCACTTAGCATTTTTTATAGAAAGCACTCCTGATCAAAAAATGATTACAGATACACACTAAAGATAGATTCAGACAGAAATAAACCTCTGAACGGGTCACAGTGTGTTTGAAAAATGTACATAGGATTGGAAGAGAGACAGAGTATAGACCATTATAGAAAGAAATAAAGTCTTTAAAGATAAAGTAACTGTAATATATGTACAGACAGACATAGAATAGATGAAAGGAGTAAAGAAAATTAGCCATGTAAATAGGGAAAATACACAGAGAGTCTGGATTATGCATTTTATTATGTTTTCTTTGAATTTTTTGACTGCAGAGAGACATTTGTTTCAGGGGTTGCTAAGTTAAATCAATATAAAGGTTTCTTGACTTCAAAATTTGGGTCGAAGGATATGTAGCTTTGGAAAATAGGTTCTGCTTTTGTTTCTACAAAGATGAGAACCTGTGGATTTCTTCCAGGCTAATGTAGTTTGATGGAACAAGATCCCCCAAAAGTTCTCCATGAGCCCTAAATACTTTGCCCAACAAAAACTAAGAAGCAGTTTGGAGAAAACTACACCCAAATTCCCAGAATGATTGTTTATAAATATTTGTTTTCATTTAAAGGGGGTTGATTATAAGTGATTATTGATCATAGACAATTTATTAAAAATAAGGGAAATATGATATAGAGATAAAGATTTTGCATTGGTATGGATGTTGGTCTATTGATACAAATTTAGAGTTGATTTTATTACACTGTGTATATGTATTTCTGCTCTTTTTTAAGGTATTTTGTTTGTGCAGCTCAGTTAAAACTGTAATGTGTAGTTAAGAAATACAGATTAATAGTCATCTATAATAACCAAACTTTTAATTATGTTAGTTAGGTTTTTTACATGTACAGAGATATATTTGAATTAGATAGATAATCTTCAACACTTCAAAGACCTACAGAATATGGCATTTAAAATGTTTTAAGAACTTAGACTTTTTTCAACAATGAGACATGTCTGCTCTTGGCAGCACCAATTACTTCAAGAGAAAGATGGGCATCAAAAAGTCTCCTTACAGAGTTTGCTAGCCATTTGGGCAAGAAACTGCTCTTGCCTGGACTGCTTGATGTTATGCTATATGAACTGGACATTCAGAACCTATAGGAAAATGACTCCTGAACTTGCCTAAAGAAGGTGAGACAGTCCTTCAGAGTTCCTGCTTCATGAAAGAGTAAACCAAACTTTATGCAGGATATAGAAGAAAGTGACTGATAAACTGCCAATATAGGCAAAACAGTCTTTCAAATTTCCTGCTTCATGAAAAAGTTTGCCAGATACTATGGTCCTGAAGATAAATGCCCCAACATTACAGAAGAAGTTTGGGTGACTTTCCAGGGAGTGACATGTCTCTGTCAATTCTAGAGTTTTGGAAGTTGCTTACAATGCACTTCCTGTTTACTTAGGTAATATTATATCCTCCTGGGGTGATTGATGAAGTTGGAGGATACATAGTTATAATTGTAGTTTTCCTTAGTTATGAATAAATATAAATCAGATATAAAACTTTAGACTCACAAACCTGGGATAAATATTTTCCTTAATTTGCCAAAGATAAATGGGTATTTCTTGCTTGATAACTGTTTTGCATTTATAATTTTAATTATGTTAAAGTTAAAACCTTCCTTTATATTTAGACAGAAAAGACAAGATGATGTGGGTTGTCCTTCCTCTATATGTGTTGCTTTTATTGGTTAATGAATAAAGCTTCTTTGGCCTATAGCAGGAGAGAATATAGCCAGGCTGGAGGAGATATATAGAGAGAATAGGTGGAGTCAGAGAGATGCCATGTAGCTGTTGAAGGAGAAGGAGCAGAAAACTTTCTGGTAAACCATAGCCTCGTGGCAATACAGAGATTAATAGAAATGGGTTAATTTAAGATATAAGAGCTAGCTAGGAATATGACTGAGTCATTGGCTGAACAGTGTTGTAATTAATATAGTTTCTGTGTGATTATTTGGGTCTGGGCAGCTGGGAAGCCAAAGCAGAGTCTCTGTTTACATAGTTTGGAGAAGTTTTGCTTTTGTTCCCACAGTAAATAAGGATTTATTCTTAGTTAAGAAAAGGTGTGATAGAAGAAGACCCCCTGAAAAATCTCCAATAGGAATGGATGGCCTAAATGATCCAACATTTCAGAGCACCTCTGCTGTAGTTTCTTCTGAGGCCTGCATCCAGAACAGTTTCAAGGCTGATGACTGAGAAGATCCACCCTCAAAGAAAACTCCAGTCAGGACTTGACTATAATCCTAAATTTTCTTTAGGTCCCCATAAGATTACCAGTGCCCCATCACCAGAAAGTAGTCAGTAGTCAAGGAAACTACACCTACATCCCTCAAAATGGATTATGGATGTTTGTCTTTGTTTACAGTATTGGTTACAAGTTGTTATGAATAACTGTCAGGAAAAAAAGCTAAACAAATGAGATTATATTCAGCGTTCTTGTTTTGAAAAGAAAGAAAGGCAAAATTCTGTGTGAGAATGCTCTTGAACACTGCAAAGATTTGTCACTTGTATTGGTTTAATGAAAAGCTGATTGGTCAGTAGCGAGGTAGGAAGTATATGCAGGGCAATCAAACTAGAAGAATTCTGAGAAGAGGAAAGGCAGAGATACTATCACATACAAGACACAGAGGAAGAAAGATGAGAATAGGTACCAAGAAATGTGGCTAAACATAGACAAGAATTATAGGTTAATTGAAGTTGTAAGAACTAGTTAATAATAAGCCTGAGCAAATAGGCCAAGCAGTTTATAGCTAATATAAGACTCTGCGTGTTCCTTTGGTATTGAATTGCTCTGGGACCAGGCAGGACAGAAACTTCAATCTACAGCTTGGTGCAGGTACATGCATTTGTAATCCCTGAACTCCTGTGGGGGATGGTGGGAGGCACAGGCAGAAGAACTTGGAAGATCACAGAACAGAGAGAAAAAAATTATAAAGTATGTGGGATATCTTTCTTTATATAGGTAGCTTTTATTGGTTGATGAATAAAGCTGTTTCAGTTAATGGCTTAGCATAGTAAAGCCAGGTGGGAAATCCAAACAAAAGAGAGAAAGAGACAGAGCAGGCCGAGTCAAGGAAATGGCATGTAGCTGCCAAAGGAGAAAAATGTCAGAACATTACCTGCAAGCCAAAGCCTCATTGCAATACATAGAATAATAAAAATAGGTTAATTTAATATGTAAGATCTAGTTAGGACTATGCCTAAGCCATTGGCAAAATAGTGTTGTACTTAATATAGTTTTGGTGTGATTATTCGGGTCTGGGCAGTCAGGAAGCAAGAGTGCTGTCTCCATTTACAATGAAGATAGAAAGAAGGACCTGGATTCTGAAAGTTATCCTTTGACTTCCACATGCACAGAATGATACAGGCATGTGTGTGCGTGCACATACACACACAGACTCACATCATACAAACTAAACACTCTTAAAATAACAATAATAAACAAATATATATTGTTTTAAAAGTACAGAATTACATGTGTACCTTCCAGAACAAAATTTTCTGGCTTATGTTTAGAGAAGGGTAGGACTTTGTAGTGAATGGGCAATCATGGTCATTCTGATGCTGGTAACTTGTACACTGTTTTAGCAAGACCCAGCTAATTCAACGAACTTTAATCTTTACCTTGGGGGAAGGAAGCTAAGTTAAATTTTATAGATATTTTTCCCTTCATGGCAAATCATTTATTCTTATATGAATGGTGCTTTTATATCCTTACGGTTTTGAATGTTAGTATTGTTGTTTTCAATTCATGTAACTTACATACTACTTACAAATGGAAGTCATAATAAAGAAATAAAATTACATAATAAATGACCTTTCTGAGACATGAGAGTTATATCAGATATTTACTAAGTAACTCTCAAATGCAATTTATAATACAACAAGTGTATTACCACTGTCAATATTAAGAATTAAGAACTAGCATATATCATGTATTAAGCTAGTGCACAAAATAGACAAATGAAATTATAAAATTAAATGCTATAAAAGTATAATAGTAAGCAGAGTATGGCTTTAGGAAATAAGGAGAGAGCAGAACAGGTTTCTTTATTAAACACAGAGGTCAGAGATATATATGAAGACTGGTTTCCAGCATAGAGTTAAATGAAGGGATGGGTCAGCAAGTAGATATATGACTAAAACAGGGTCAGAGGATGCACGAATACTCAGACAAGAGATCACTCAGCAGAAACAGGGCTATGAAAGGACAAAGTAGTGATAAACAAAGTCAGAAAAGATGGAAGGGTCAGATAAAGTAGTGTTTTCTACATAGTTTTAAAATCTCATTTGAGTTAAGTGTGGAATTAATAGAGAGCTTTATTAGAAGCATGACCTAATATGCTTTATGTGTTTGTAAAATATACTAGTAATTGGACTAAGAGATTAATTATGAAACTATTCTAGTAAATCAGTATTTGTGGTTCATACTAGGGCAGTATTAGTGGAAAAGTCAATTGGATTTAGTAAATTAGGGGAGATTTGAAGACATAGAGTGCCACTGCTCAGACCTTACTCTCTCAGAAAATGCTAAGTTGTAACCCCAAACAATAGAATTGTATAAATCTTTCTTTAATCTGTTCACATAAAATAAGATTTGGAGGATACATAGAATTAATTGAGGGAGAGAGACTCTGGTCCTGTGACATTTATTTAAGTCCGGGCAATGCTGCAATAAACACAATGGCAATTCTGTCCTTTGAGGAAGCCAAACTGACTTGCTGAACTGTCTCTATTTCTTGAGCACAATTTATGTGATCAGAGAAAATGAAAACAAGTTTTTTTAAAAATCTAGATATAGAAAATTGGAATTTAAATCAGAAATCCAGGCTTCAAAATCTTCAGTCATTAACTAGTGGAATCTGCTTCTCAGATTGATTATAATACCCTCTTCTCACATGCAAACTTGTGGCAATTATGATATTAACTACTTCAAAAGACACTTATGAGACTGGGGAGATGGGTCTGTGGCTAAATGTCATTGTGAAGGCATGGAGACCTGAATTCAAATACCCAAAACCCAGGTAAAACCAAGTAGGAGCATATGTACCTTTAATCTCAATGCTCTCACCATGAAAAAGTAGGCAGAGATTAAAGAATCTCCAGAAATTCATGGGCCAGCTGGTCTACCTTGTGCAGAGGTGAACAATAAAAATGAGATCATGTTTGAAACAAGGAGAAAGGTGTAAACCAACACCTGACATTGTGCTCATGTGGCTATGGCATGGACATTCACATACTCATACATATGCACACACACATACACACACACACACACAAAGATTATTGTGAGCATAATAAAAAGTATCAATCTTACAATAAACATAGAAACTATCATATTTGATAAAGAAAAGTGTAACAATATTTTTTCCTGATCTTAGAGTTATTCATTTCATGTGCTAATTAACTGAATCTTGATGATGTTTGAATGTCAAACTACATAGAAAAAATAACAATTTCATTTCAGAACTTCACTAAGTCTTGTTCTATTATTTTCATTGGTTCTAGTGGGTACAGAATATAGGATGTGGAAGGGCACCAAGTGTCACCTTTAATTACTATAAATACCCAATAAAGTATAATTTAAGAAGCTATAAAGATGCCCCAGAAGATAAGAATGCATGCTTCTCTTCAAAAGGACATGTATTTGGTCCAGAACCCACTTCAGGTGTTCAACAACCACCTGTAACTCCAGCTCCAGGTAACCTAACACCTACTTCTCTTCTCCACAGGCACTTCAACTCAAATGTACATACCCCCCATAAACATATACATAATTAAAAATATATATATATTTTAAAAGTAATTTAGAATAATTTAATCATAAGAATATCAAGAAATTCAGTTTATCAGTAATACTCTTCTTTAGAACATAATAAAATACTATTCTCAATAGCTATAAAAATGGAAATTATTCTAAACACTATACAGCCAACAGATAGTTCAGATAATCTAACATTTCACAGCACCTCTGTTGTACTTTCCTCTGAGTTCTATATCCAGAACATCCTTAAGACTCTTGGCTGAGATGATCCAGGCTCACAGAATTCTCCAGTCAGGGCTTGACCATAATTCTAAATTTTCTTTGGGTCCCCATAAGATTACCAGAGCCCCCAGTCAACAGGAAGTAGCCTAGAGAACTATGCCTATATTACAAAAAATTGATTATGGATGTTTGTCTTTGTTTAGTGTATTGGTTACAAGTTATCATGGAAAATGGTCAGGAAAAAAGCTAAACAAAGGAGATTAGATTCAGGGTCTTGATTTCAAAAGAAAAAGGGGAAATGCTGTGGGATAATGCTCTTGTTCACTGTAGAGATTTGTTACTTATATTGGTTTAATAAAATGCTGACTGGCCAGTAGCCAAGCAGGAAGTATATGCAGGATGACCAGACTAGGAGAATTCTGGGAAAAGGAAAGACAGAGCTGTAGTCACAAGCCAAATGCAGAGGACACAAATGAGAATGCCTTACTGAGAAAAAGGCACCAAGTCACATGGCTAAACACAGATAAAAATTATGGATTAATTTAAGTTGTAAGAGCTAGTTAATAATAAACCTAAGCTAATAGGCTAAACAGTTTATAATTAATATAAGCGTCTCTTTGTTTCTTTGGGACTGAATAACTACAGGACCAGGTAGAACAGAAACTTTTGTCCACATGAATAAGTTATTTGTAGGAATACACACACATACACATACACACACACACACAAACACACACGCACACACACACACACACACACACACACACACATGAACGTAAGAAAAATTAAATTTAAAAAAGCCATGATTTTAAAGAGAGCAATGGGGGTTATTTAGGAGGTTTTGGAGGAAAGTAATGGAGGGGAAATGATATAATTATTGTTGACTTTTTGAGATTTAGAATGGCCATGAAAATAAACCTCTGGGCATGTTTGTGATGGTGTTTCCAAGTTAGATTAATTGATGATAGAAGATGCAACCCTAAGTGTGGGCAGCACAACTTCATGTGATGCCATCAACTATAACAGAAAGAGGGAAAAGCTAAGAGGGGCACCATCTGTCTGTTTCCTGCCTATGGACACAACAGGATATAATGCTACCTCATGTTCCAGCTCCTGACTTCCCTATCAAGATAGACTGCATTTTTTAACTGTGAGCCAAACAAACCCATCCTTCTTTATGCTGCTTCATCGGGATTTAATCACAGAAAAGAGAAAAATAACTATGGTAGAAATGTGATACCAAGAAGTGAGGCCATAGCTGTTTGGACCTGACATGCTGAGCTGGAGAGGCAGGCCAACCAAGCCCTTTGCCACCCAGGTAATTTCATCAGGAACTCCAAATAGTAGACATGGGGCCAAAAGGGGTAGTTCTGGCCCTACAAGATTTTTGTTTTTCTTTGTTTGCTTGCTTGCTTACTTTGCTTTGGTACAATCTTTCCTTGTCGTGACCCCATTACTCCATTTTGCAATGGAAACACCTATCATTTTCTACTGTACATTGGAAGAATATAACATATTTATTAAATTATAGAGTCAATCTCACTTAAACAACTGCTTTGCCTTTCAGAGGAGACTTGAATAACATTTTGCTGTTAAAGACCATGTAGATCTTTCAGGATGAGTTATATGTATTTTGCAATGTAAATGTATTTTGAAATGTAAATGAACCATTAGAAGGTCAGAATGGGATGCTATAATTGAAAGTGATGAGTGTCATACTGACAGGAGGTGGAGCTATAATTTCAATCCGGACTGTCAGTCACACAGGACTTCATATCACCATGGAAACTAACCTCTAGACATGTCAGTGAGGGTTTTCTAGAGTGGTCTAATTGAGGTTAGAAGACTCACCCTAAAAGTCTTTGTCACTATTCCATAGGGTAGTTCATGAGCCGAGACAAGGAAGTTATCTGGGTATCACTATTCATCTCTTTCTGCCTCCTGACTAGAAAAACAATGTGACTAATTACCTCATACTCCTTCCTTCATGTCTCCTTTGCCATGAAGGATTGTATTCTCAAACTATAAATCAAATAATCTTCTTATAAAAATGTACACAATTTGGGAGCATGGGGACCTTGGGAGAGGGTTGAAGGGGAGGGGAGAAGTAGGGAGTGGAGCAGAAATAAAATGTAGAGCTCAATAAAAATAATAATTTAAAAAAACAAAGAAAAAGAAAAAATAAATAAAAGTTTGAAAAAGTCAAAAAAAGTACAGAGTAACCTTAAATACATGTTGCTAAGTTAGGGTCAATCTGAAAAGGCTACATCCTGTACTATTCCAGTTGTAAGGTAAGATGGTGTTTTGAGGATGGCAAAATAATGAGGCAGTAAAAAATATCAGTAATTGTTAAAGAAGTGAGAGAAGTAAGAAAAAGAGAAAGGAATGAGTGGAACATAATTTACTTAAGGTCAATGAAGCCATAATTCTGTATGAGAGTATAATAGTGGACGAATGCCAACACAAAACTGTCAAACTTCATAGACTATAAAATGCAAAGAATAAACTCTAATTTAAAACTACTATGAACTGAAAGAAAAGTATCACAATCACAGTGTAGATATGAATAAAAGAGTCACAAAACAAAATCAAAGTATCATTACCCTTATTTAAAATATTTAACTCAACCAATAAGTACAGTTCATAACTAGGAAAAAGTATTGTTTAATTTTGAAGGCAATCAGAAAGACTTTCCCATTGGAGGAGATGTTAAAAAGCAGAATGTAAAGTGCATCTTATTGATAGGGTTCAAAAATGTTTTCAGAATATATAATATCTGTTATATATCTGGGATTTGATCTAACAAATTAATCATTATGAAAACAAAAGTGTTTACTATATTACTCCTTAGTATAGAATTCGTCTTTTTTCAATTGTAAATAAGAGTCCTCCCTCATACAGTATATCCTAACCACAGGTTTCCCCTTCCTCAGCTCCTCCTACTTGTCACCTCTCCTTTCTCCAAGAGACAACCACCAGGCAGGTGCAATAAAGAATATACAATAAGACAAGGCAAAGGCCCTTGTATTGAGGTTATACAAGCTAACCCCCAAAGAGGAAAAGAGTCTCAAGAGCAGGCAAAAGAGACATAGACATACCCCCAAGGTGTATTAAAAAAACATCATGCTAACAGGCATACCATATACACAGAGGTCCTGTTGTGGACCCTTGCAGGCCCCATGGTTTCCAATTTTGTCTCTATGAACTCATGTAAACCTTTCTTAGTTTATTCCATGGCCCATATTCTCCATGCCTCAATTTAATTTTTAACACTAAGGTATTAGTAAAATATATTTCCTTTAAATAATGAACTCCTGAAAATGCCCTAAGGCGTCCTATAAAAACAACTTAAATATTGATAGACTTTACTACAAGTAAAGAAAAACAGATCTGTAAAATTGCATCATATCATCTTATTTTGATCTTATTGATCATACACAAACCTTGTGTAAGCAATCATAGTTGCTATAGGTTCATGAATGCAGCAGGCATAACTTGCTTATTTTCATAAGGTTATGAACAGTGGCTTTTATTGCCTTTTTAATAATATATTTGTATAATTTCCACATGTATTGTTTATTGCATCTTTAAAAGGAAAAATTTGTGCTGCTGCAACAAGATTTCCATCATCATCTGGCTATTTCTTGAGTCAATTAGTTTGCTTTTCTTATTCAATGTAGAATTGGAATCATAGTTATTCTGATGATAAATTTTTTCCATTTTACATATTAGCTGCCCTGCAACAAACAGTCTGAGTATTAAAGACTATTAACATGTTGCTATTTTCATAAAGGGAATAAAGAATTATGGCCCAAGACCGAAGACCATCTGCCTCCACTCATACATTATGTTCAGAACTAAGAGGAGATGGAAACATACCATAGAGATCCCCATAATTACAGAGTAAGACAGTATCTGTTTCTGTGAGCATAAAATTGCCAATGAAAATTAAGAAAATGTTACAAAACATTATAAGCAGACCCAAAATAGCAGGCAGAAGTCTGTGTGTTACTTCAATTACACAATAATAATTAAGAATAGACATTTGAAACACCCACTTTAGAAATCTAACATCCTTAATGTAGGGTAATATAGCACGGAACTTTGTAAAGTTGTCAGCTTCACCTAATATCCTAATTACCATATATGTCTTATCATATGAAGGTTTTCATGTAGAAATAATTTAATTTCACTTTATAATTCTTTGTTTAAAAATTAAAACCACATTACAAAAATAGTTCATTAGCTGTTTAAATTATAACAATATATTCCCTTGCATTTCCAGATATGCAATTCCTCTGTCATTGAGCAATAGAAAGAAATCAAATTATTTAATACTTTTTAAAGAGCTGGCTAGTCATTTTTGTAAATGTATGATGAAAAGGTATGCTGAAACATTATGGAAATCCAGAAACAAAACTCAGCTTTACATATAATAGTATTTATTCACTACTTTTTATATTTACAACCTTCTGAACACCTTGACTGAACTATGTAATCTTACGAAAATTACCTCAGTTTCCATAGTTGGAAAACTGTGTCTTAGTCACTCTTCTGTGCTATGATAAAATAACCACTTCTTCCCATTCTCCTCATTCCTCTCATAAAATAAAGAGTATATTATGGCTTAACTTTCCAGAGGAATAAGATCCTATCATGCTGGGAAGGCAGAGCAGACAAGCAACAGACATGGTGCTGGAGTAGGAAGCTGAGAGCTCACATCCTTAACCACAAGTATTAGCACAAAGAAAAATGTAAAACAGAACAAGACTATAAATACTCAAACCCACCTAGTGACTTACTTCCTGTAGCAAACCTTTCTCTCCCAAAGTTTCACAGTCTCCCCACAACAGTGCATCCAACTGGGGTGGGTCCACATGTATAAAAACTGAGACCCATGGAGGACATTTATCATGATAAAATATTTTTCAAGGTTATTTTGAGGATTAGACGTGAACTTCTAATAATTTCATTACAAATATTTGAACAAAGCAGAAATGGACATATAGCCTGGTTCCATTTCTATTATATTGTGAATAGAGAAGCAATGAATATGGACGTGAGGGTTTATCCATTTGGGAAATGGAGTCCTTTGGGTTAGATGTCTGGGAGTGCTGTAGTTGAGTCATCTGACATTACTACTATTAGCTTTTGTAGGAATCGCCACAGATTTCAACAGACACTGCTCTAGTTTACATTCCTACCACCAGTGAATAAGGGCTCTATTTTCCACATGTTCTTGCTAGCATTTAAAATTATTTGTTTTCTTGAACATAGCCATTCTAAATAGAATAAGATGAAATCTTAAGATTGTTTTAGTTTGCATTTTTCTGAAAGGTAAGGGTGTCAAACACTTTGGAGGTATTTATTATCCATTTGGTTCTTTCTTTTGAGAACCCTCTGTTTAGTTCCATAGGCCATTTCTTTAAAACCTGGTTGCATGCCGTCTTGGTGTTCAATTTCTTAAGCTCTTTGTATATTCTAGACATTAAAACTCTTTCAGATATTTGAGCTGTATGAATGTTTTCCCTTATTTTTTTTTTTAGGCCGCCTCTTCACTAAATGAACAATTTCCTTTGCAGTACAGAAGCCTTTGAATTTCTTGAGGTCTCACTTGTCAATGATTGGCCTATTTCCTGAGCACCTAGAGTCCTTCCTATTCATAAACTCTTTACCTACGCCTATATCTAAACATATCCTACATTCTGTCCTATAGTGGTTTCAGAGATTGAGCCATTTGGAATTAATTCTTGTGTAGTGTATGAAATAAGTGTCAGGTTTCATGTAGAGATCCTGCTTTCCCAGAACTATTTGTTGAGGTATTGTCTTTTCTTCAATGTGTAACTTGGGCATCTATGTAAAAAATCAGGTTGACTATAGTTGTATGAACTTCCATCTTGGTCCTCAATTCTACTCCACTGATTTATGCATCTATTTTTGTAAAATATCATGCTGTTTTTATTAGCATGGTTCTGTAATATAACTTGAAACCAAGCATTGTGATGCCTCCATTAGTTTTTGTTATGCAGGATTTCTTTGGTTATCTGAGAGGCCTTTTCGGTTTCAAGTGCATGTTAAGTGTTTTTCTTCAAATGCTGTGAAGTCTTCAGTTTTGAGTGAATATTCCATCCATGCTCAGAAAAGAAACTCTGATTAAACTCAGTATGCTATACACAGAAAGGAGAGATAAAAAGAAGGGGTATTATTAAGAAGTGAGGCATGGAGTCCTACCCAGACCATGGAAGAAGCAGGATTTGACCTGCCCCGCTGAAAAAGCGCCCACGGAGCAGAGAAGAGTGGGCAACTTTCACTAAGCCCACCCTTTGGACTGGGAGTTCCTGGGCCAGCAAGGAGTCCTTCCCAGCATTGGCAGATTCATCCGGACCCCATGTCGGCAGATTCATCCGGACCCCGCATCGGCAGATTCATCCGACACCATTCCTGGGCCAGCAAGGAGTCCTACCCAGCGTCAGCAGATTCATCTGGACCCCGGAGTCCTACCCAGTGTCGGCAGATTCATTCAGACCCTGATACATGAGATGCCGCAAGGGGCCCTGATCCAGCGCCGGCAGATCCAATCGGACACCGCAAGGGGCCCTGATCCAGTGCCAGCAGATACACCCAGATGCTGCCCCAAGGGGGGCTGATCCAGTGGGGGCAGATACATACGGACTGCGAGGTCCTGGGCCAGCAAAGAACCCTGACCCAGTGCAGGCAGATACACCCGGACTGAGGGATCAAGCCACCAAGACTCTCCCTAACACATTTGAAGGAAGAGATGGGCAGGCGCCAATCTAAGAATTCATCCAACAACCTGAAAAGCAACATGATAACACCAGAATCCAGCAAGTATGGAACAGGAAAACCTGAGCAACCTATCCCAGAAGAAGTAGAAGAAATTGACTTTAAACATAGCTTTATGAAAGTTATAGAGACCTTTAAAGGAGAGGTGAAAAACTCCTTTAAAAAAAAAGGATGAGAAAACTAACAAAAAGTTAGAAGAAATGAATAAATTTCTCAAAGATACCCTAGAAAACCAAGAAAAAGCAACCAAACAGGTAACGGAAACACTTCAAAACTTGAAAACTGAAATGGAGGCAATGAAGAAAACACAAACCGAGAGATGGAGTGATATGGAAAATCTAGATAAACAAATGGGAACCACACAGACAAGTATAACCAACAGAATACAAGAGATAGAAGAAAGAATCTCAGACACTGAAGATACGATAGAGAAAATAAACTCAGTGATCGAAGAAACCAACAAATCCAACAAATTCGCAACACAAAACATCCAGGAAATCTGTGACACCGTGAAAAGAACAAACCTAAGAATAATTGGGATAGAAGAAGGAGAAGAATTCCACTCCAAAGGCCCAGAAAATATATTCAACAAATTTATTAAAGAAAACTTTCCAAACCTAAAGAAGGATATTCCTATGAAGGTTCAAGGAGCATACAGAACACCAAATAGGCTGGATCAAAAAACAAACAAACAAAAAAACCCCATCCCCTTGCCATATAATAATCAAAACACAAAATATACAGAATAAAGAAAGAATATTAAGAGCCACAAAGGAAAAAGGTCAAGTAACATATAAGGGTAAACCTATCAGAATTACACCTGACTTCTCTATGGAAACCATGAAAGCCAAAAGGTCTTGGATAGATGTGCTGCAGAAACTAAGAGACCATGGATGCAAGCTCAGACTACTATACCCAGCAAAGCTTTCTTTAACCATCGATGGGGAAAACAAGATATTCCAGGATAAAAACAAATTTAAGCAATATATAGCCACAAACCCAGCCTTACAGAAAGTACTAGAAGGTAAACCACAACTAAAGGAAGCAAACAACAACCATAATAACACAGAAATCCAACAACCCTACACCAGCTCAACTCAAAGAAGGGAGACACAAAAACCCTACTACCAATAAGAAAATAACCGGAATTAACAACCACTGGTCATTAATAACGCTTAATATCAACGGACTCAACTCACCTATAAAAAGATACAGGTTAAGAGAATGGATGTAAAAACAGGATCCGACATTCTGCTGTTTACAAGAAACACACCTCAACCACAAAGACAGACATTATCTCAGAGTAAAGGGTTGGGAAAACGTTTTTCAATCAAACGGCCCTAAGAAACAAGCAGGTGTGGCTATACTAATATCTAACAAAATCGACTTCAAACAAAAATCAATCAGAAGAGATAGAGATGGACACTTCATACTCATATCAGGAAAGATTCATCAAGATGAAGTATCAATCCTGAATATCTATGCCCCTAATATAAAAGCACCCACATATGTAAATAAAACATTACTAGAACTCGAAGCACACATCATACCCCACACACTAATAGTAGGAGATTTCAACACTCCTCCCTCACCAATGGACAGGTCAACCAGACAGAAACTTAACAAAGAAATACGAGAACTAACAGATGTAATGAATCAAATAGATTTAATAGACATCTATAGAACACTCAACCCAAACAGGAAAGAATATACCTTCTTCTCAGCATCTCATGGAACCTTCTCAAAAATTGATCACATACTTGGTAGCAAAGCAAACATCCACAGATACAAAAAAGTTGGAGTAACCACCTGTGTCTTCTCGAACCACCATGGAGTAAAGTTAGAATGTAACAACAATTCCACCCCCAAAAAACATACAAATTCATGGAAACTGAACAGTCAACTACTGAACCACTAGTGGGTTAAGGAAGAAATAAAGAAAGAAATTAAAGTCTTCCTTGAATTCAACGAAAATAAAGAAACAACATACACTAACCTATGGGACACTATAAAAGCAGTTCTAAGAGGAAATTTCATAGCACTTAGTGCCCACATAAAGAAAACGGAGAAGGCACACATTAGTGACTTAACAGCACACCTGAAAGCTCTAGAAAAAAAAGAAGCAGACTCACCCAGGAGAAGTAGAAGACTGGAAATAATCAAACTGAGGGCGGAAATCAACAAAATAGAGACACAGAAAACAATCCAAAGAATCAATGAAACGAAGAACTGGTTCCTTGAGAAAATCAACAAGACCGACAAACCCTTATCCAAACTAATCAAAAGACAGAGAGAGAACACGCAAATTAACAAGAGCAGAAATGAAAAGGGGGACGTAACAACAGACACTGAGGAAATTCAAAGAATCATTAGGTCTTATTACAAAAGCCTGTATGCCAAAAATTGGAAAATGTAAAAGAAATTGACAGTTTTTTAGATAAATACCACATACCAAAATTAAATCAAGACCAGGTGAACAATTTAAATAGACCTATAAGTCGCGAGGAAATAGAAGCTGTCATCAAAAACCTCCCAACCAGAAAAAGCCCAGGACCAGATGGTTTTAATGCAGAATTCTACCAAAACTTCCAAGAAGAGCTAACACCTATACTCCTTAATATGTTTCACATAATAGAAACACAAGGGTCATTGCCAAACTCTTTATTAAGCTACAATCACCCTGACACCAAAACCACACAAAGACGTTGCAACCAAGAAAGAGAATTATAGACCAATCTCACTCATGAACATTGATGCAAAAATTCTTAATAAAATACTGGCAAACCAAATCCAAGAACACATTAAAAAAATCATGCATTATGATCAAGTAGGCTTCATCCCAGAGATGCAGGTCTGGTTCAACATACGAAAATCTATCAATGTAATCCATCATATAAATAAAACTGAAAGAAAAAAACCATATGATCATTTCACTAGATGCTGAAAAAGCATTTGACAAAATTCAACACCCCTTCATTATAAAGGTCTTGGAGAGATTAGGGATACAAGGATCACATCTAAATATAATAAAAGCAATATATAGCAAGCTGACAGCTAACATCAAATTAAACGGAGAGAAACTCAAAGCTATTCCACTAAAATCAGGAACAAAACAAGGCTGTCCACTCTCACCATATCTCTTTAATATAGTGCTTGAAGTCCTAGCAACAGCTATAAGACAAAATAAGGAGATCATGGGGATTCGAATTGGGAAGGAAGAAGCCAAACTTTCGCTATTTGCAGATGATATGTGTATATAAGTGACCCCAAAAAACTCTACCAAATAACTTCTACAGCTGATAAATACCTTCAGTGAAGTGGCAGGATAAAAAAATCAACTCAAAAAAATCAGTAGCCCTCCTATACACAAAGGATAAAGAAACTGAGAGGGAAATCAGAGAAACATCACCTTTCACGATAGCCACAAATAGCATAAAGTATCTTGGGGTAACACTAACCAAGGAAGTGAAATATCTATTTGGCAAGAACTTTAAGACCTTGAAGAAAGAAATCGAAGAGGATACCAGAAAATAGAAGGATCTCCCATGCTCCTGGATTGGTAGGATCAATATAGTAAAAATGGCAATTCTACCAAAGGCAATCTATAGATTCAATGCAATCCCAATCAAAATCCCAACAAAATTCTTCATTGACCTTGAGAGAAAAATAACTAACTTTATATGGAAAAATAAAAAGCCCAGGATTATCAGAACAATCCTATACAATAAAGGAACTGCCGGAGGCATTACCATCCCTGAATTCAAACTCTATTACAGAGCTACAGTAATGAAAACAGCTTGGTATTGGCATAAAAACAGAGATGCTGACCAATGGAACCGAATTGAAGACCCAGATATTAATCCACAAACCTATCAACACCTCATATGTGACAAAGAGGCTAAAATTATACAATGGAAGAATGAAAGCATTTTTAACAAATGGTGCTGGCATAATCTGGATGTCAACCTGTAAGAGAATGAAATTAGACCCTTATCTATCACCATGCACAAAACTCAAGTCCAAATGGATTAAAGACCTCAACATAAATCCGACCACACTGAACCTGACAGAAGAGAAAGTGGGAAGTAGCCTGCAATACATGGGCACCAGAGACCCCTTCTTCTGTAAAACCCCAGTGGCACAGACAATAAGAGCAACAATGAATAAATGGGACCTCCTGAAACTGAGAAGCTTCTGTAAAGCAAAAGACACAGTCATTAAGACAAAAAGGCATCCTACTGAATGAGAGAAGATCTTCACTGACCCCACATCAGACAAAGGTCTGATCTCCAAAATATACAAAGAACTCAAGAAACTAGACATTAAAATTCTAAATACCCCAATTAAAAAATGGGGTAAGGATCTGAATAGAGAATTCTCAACAGAAGAAGTTCGAATGGCCAAAAGATACTTAAGGTCATGTTCAACTTCCTTAGCCATCAGGGAAATGCAAATCAAAACAAC
>PVIU01026571.1:0-21806 GCA_004026605.1 Ondatra zibethicus | reverse complement strand
ACCCTCCACCACCCCACCCTCCACCACCCCACCCTCCACCACCCTCGGGTACCTGGTAGAGCTGCCCATCTTCATAGAAGACGGAGACCAAGAACTCTTGGTCGGCATAGAGGGAAGACTGCTGCATCTTCTGCAGGTTAAAGAAGATGCTCCAGCCTCTGGATGGGACCAGCCGGTAGACATCATAGCCACCTTCCAGGAAGTACCAGATCTGTGGACCAGCAGTCATTACAGATGGGCTATGGTAAAAACTCTCACCCTCCCTACTCTCCCACTGTGCTGTGTGTCTTTGGGAAAAATCTCCTACCTCTCTGAGTTCCAGGGCCCAGTTACAGATAGAGCTTCTACTAACATTATCTTGGGATCCCTTAAGGGTGTTCACCCTGACAGGGCAGGAGGGCTTGGGGAGAACAACTCACTTCATCTGTTTCTGTGACAAAAGCCATGTCTCCTTGGTAAGAGCTGACCATGTATTTGATGGTGGAGTCCTTGGGGAAGTCAGCCAGAAAAATGAAGTGTATCCTATTGTAGCTGGAGAGGCAGAGAGAGGGAGCTCAGAGAATGGGGACAGGCAGGTGTCCTTGGAAGCCTGTGTCTCCCATAGTCTAGCACAGGACTCACTGTCTGTCTGCAGGCACTGTAGGCAATAGTGACGGGACCCCTAATGCTAGTGTCAGCTTCCACCACACATTGGAGTGACCTTGTGCCCTTGGATCCTCATCTACTTTTCTCTGATTTTTGGGACCCCAGGACCCAGCTCTCTGGCCTAGGACTTTAGTAAAAGCACCATCTTGCCTACAAATGAAGTCCCAAAGTCATACAATCTGAGCCCTGGGTCTTGACATGTCTGAAGCTGGCTCTCGATCTTTTTAAATATAAGTCAATAGATTCTTTGTGCTTAAATAATTTTTTAAAGATTTATTCATTATGTATACAATGTACTTCCTGTGGGCCACAAGAGGGCACCAGATCTCATTACAGATGGTTGTGAGCCACCATGTTGTTGCTGGGACTTGAACTCTGGACCTCTGGAAGAGCAGTCAGTGCTCTTAAACCTCTGAGCCATCTCTCCAGCCCTCCGCCGCCCCCCCCCTTTTTTTTTTTTTTTTAGTTTTTCATGACAGGGTTTCTCTGTGTAGCTCTGGCTGTACCAGAACTTGCTCTATAGACCAGGCTGGCCTTGAACTCACAGAGATCTGCCTGTCTCTGCCTTCCGAGTCCTGGGATTAAAGGCGTGCACAACCACTGCTCACATTTCCTGCTCTTACAGGTAGGTCCAAGCACCCTTTGACTCCAGCTCCAGGGTTTCTAATGCCCTCTTCTGGCCTCCATGGATACCTGCACTCCTATGTATAGGCCACCGCACAGACACACATACATACACATAATGAAAATAAAATAAAACTTTACTGGGCATTATGGCATATGCCTTTAATCTCAAGCACTGGACAGAGGCAGAGGCAGATGGATCTCTGAGTTCAAGGCCATCCTGGTCTACATAGTGAGTTCCAGGACAGTGAGGGCTACATAGTGATATCCGTCTCAAAAAGAAACAAATAAAAATTATTTATATAAATAAATAAGTGGGGGGTCCCTGGGGAGATGGCTTATGCCTACCTTTGCAGGATGAAGTTACCCCAGATGTACAGCATATTGTTGAATGTGTTGAAGAACAAGCCCTTGGGTATCATCAAAATGTTGGTGTAGGTCTCTGTCCCATCTAGCACCAGGAAGTCCAAACCATGAGCTGACCACAGCAAAGAAAGAAAGGATGCAGTGTGGAGGAGGATTGTAGGAAGTTGCCTGGGCTCTTCCTGGCCACTGCCCACCCTGGAAGCCACCCTCACCCTCTAGTCCTACCTTCTGGGATAAACCTTGGTAGTGTGTAGAGAATGTTCATTGTCTGCTTCTCTAAAAGGAGGAAAGCAACACTTTGAGAGCTGAAGACCTCTTGATATCTGAAAGAGGGCACAGTTGCCAGCTCTGCAATCCTCACAGTGACTGTGTAGGCAACTGGGCAAGGGGGCACTTTAACCCCTGCACTCAGGAGGCAGAGACATGAGCGTCTTTGTGAGTTCAAGGACAGCCTGGTCTATATGAGGAGCTCCAGGCCAGTTAGGACTACATAATGAGACCTTGTTTCGAAAAATAAATAAATAAATACAGATTCCCACCCATCTTAAAGATTCTACTGACTTTCCATTTAGGGTTGATTTATTATATTTATTTTGTGTGTGTGTGCGTGTGTGTTTGTGCACATGTGTATACAAATGCACATTCCACAACAACAGAAGACAACTTTCAGGAGTCAATATCTCCTTTTACCATGTGGGTCCTGAGAACTAAACTTAGGTTATCAGGCTTGGTGGCAAGTGACTGTTCCCACTAAGTCATCTTGGTAACCCTGTGCTATAGAGATGAATACTTTGCATTGGTATGGATCTTAATCTATTGATACAAATTTAAGGCCAATTTTGTTATAAGTATATTTCTGCTCTTGATTAAGGTATTGTGTTTGTGTAGCTCATTTAAAAATGTAATGTATAATTAAGAAATACAGGTCAGTAGACAGTCTTCTATATAGTCAAGCTTATAGTCATGTTAGGTTTTGTAGATGTACAAAGATATATTTCAGACAGATATTCTTCAAATCTTTCAAAGACTAACAAAATATGTCATTTAAATGTTTAAGAACTTAGGACTTTTCATGACAACGAGACACAAATGCTTCTGGCAGCACCAATCTACTTCAAGAGGATGATGGATATTGAAGAGGCTCCTTATGGAGTTTGTTAGCCATTTGGGCAAGAAACTGCTCTTGACTGGACTGCTTGATACTATGCTGTATGAAATAGACATGCAGGATCCACAGAAAAATGACTGCTCAACCTGCCTAAAGGTGACACGGTTCTTTATGGTACCTGTTTCATGAAAGAGTCTGCTAGACATTCTGTAGGATAAAGAAAAAAGTGACTGACAAACTGCCAATATAGGTGGAACTGTCTTTAAAATTTCCTGATTCATGGATAGGTCTGTCAGATGCTATGGGCCTGTAGGCTAAAGATTGGATGCCCCAGGATACAGAAGAACTTTGGGTGACTGTCTAGGCAGCGAGATGTCTCTGTCAATTTTATAGTTTTGGAAGTTGCTTACAATGCACTTCCTGTTTACTTAGGTAATATTTTATCCTTCTGGAGTCTTTGATGGAGTTGAGAATAGATAGTTATTATTATAGTTTTCCTTAGTTATGATAAAAGATAAAGTAGATATAAATATTTTAACTGTAATTATTGCTTGATACCTATTTTGTTATATGTAATTTGACTTTCTTAATGTTAAAACCTTCCTTTTTATTTAGACAGAAAAGAGGAGATGATGTGGGATTCCCCTCTGTATCCTTTGAATACCATTGGTTAACAAAGAAGCTATTGCAGCACAGAATAGGGCAAGGCAGGAATTCCAGGCAGATAGAGGATGAAAGGAGGAAAAGTAAGAGAGAAGCCATGTAGTCGCCACAGGAGACAGACGCAGAATGGAACCTTACCGAGTTGCAATACACAGACTAACAGAAATGGGTTAATTTAAGATATAAGAACTAGGGCCTGGAGAGATGACTCAGAGTTTAAGAGTGCTGGCTGCTCTTCCAGAGATCCTGAGTTCAATTCCCAGCAACCACATGGTGGCTCACAACCACCCATAATGAGATCTGGTGCCCTCTTCTGGCCTGCAGGCATATATGCAGGCAGAATACTGTATACCTAATAAATAAATAAATCTTTAAAAAAAAGATATAAGAACTAGCCAATAAGAAGTGTAAGCTAATAGACTAAGCAGTGTTGTAATAATACAATTTCTGTGTGGTTATTTGGGTCTGGGTGGCCAGGAATGAATGAGCAGTCTCCATCAACATCCCAGAATATCAATATCATTGTGTGTGTGTGTATGTGTGTGTGTGTATGTGTGTGTATGTGTGTATGTGTATGTGTGTGTGTATGTGTGTATGTGTATGTGTGTGTGTATGTGTGTGTGCATGTGTGTGTATGTGTGTGTATGTGTGTGTGTGTATGTGTGTGTGTGTGTATGTGTGTGTGTGTGTGTGTGTGTTCCAGATCCAGCTTCTGTTCCCCTCTTCATTCTTCCTCCTTGACCTTCTTTTCTCTCTGAGACACGCAGGCTTCCCCAGCCCACTCTAAGAGCTAAGAGCAGAGTGTTTGGTGTGGACATACTGTCCACAGTCTAGGCTCTTACATGTTCCCTCCTGACCTCCAAGCGACCTGATTACCTAAGTTAAAGCTGAGTATGTAAAAGACATTAACAGATGTCGAGAAGGCCTCCACCAGCAACAGCAAGGCCTTCTCATCAGCAATGTATGTAGCCCAGTTGATGGAGCAGTTTGAACCTGTTGGGAGAGAGCAGAAACGAAAGCAATCCAGGCCCTGATCTCTTCCCCAGAACCCTTCTCACCCTCCTCAGAGGCCTCCCATCCTCCAACCCAGATCCCACCAAAAAATGAGTACCTGGTAACTTATCACACATTGACCAGCCATCCGGCACCATCCGGAAGGACACGAGGCCATCTGTGGATCAAATCACGTCCCATGCTCAGGCCCTTTTCAGTCTGCCAGCATCTGTAGGGCATCCCACCCAACCAGCACCCCATCAGCGTCCCCACACCTTGAAACTCTTAGTTCAGGGAGTCCAGAGGCTAGGTCTGCCTTCCAGCTTTCTCATCTCTGCACTGATCTAGGGTCTCAGAAATGTTATTAGATCTGGCAGTGTGACCAATGGAAGCCAATCCTAGTGCAGCCCGTGGCTGGGAGTTAGGGTTATTGAAGCGAGGTATGGTGGTGCACACTGGGGATTCCAGCTCTCACTCACTGCTAGATTCCATGCAAGTTCTCGAATGCTGGGCCAAGCTCTGGCCCCGGTTTTGTCTTTTAGCCCAACATGGCTTCCACCTCTTTATCCTTCTGCCCTAGCCTTCCAAGTGTGGTGACTACATATGTATACCACCATGCCCAGGGAATTTTTGTAATCTTTCTATCAACCCAAAGACACAGACTCTAGTGCCGGCGCTGGTTCCATGTTTACAGATGGGAACATGAGCAGGGAAGTCATATCACTTATCTAAGCCACAGACACAGGGCTCCACAGAGCAGCATGTAGAGTGTGAGTCTCATCTAGTCACCATGGGATGCAACAACAGGCACTATTAGCACTCTTGCAAACAAACGAAAACAAAGAAAAACCAAACATGCCCTTTTAGTTGGGCCTGGCAGATGCCTGATGGGAAAGTAAAACTAGGACAAGTCCTGGCTATTGGTACAGGCCTTTAATCCGAGGCGCAGAGGCATGGGGATTTGAAGCCACTTTGGTCTACATAGTGAGTGCAAAGACAGCAAGTTACATACTGAGTTCATGTCTCAAAAAATAAATAAATAAAATGAAAATGTAGAAAGATGACAACGGCACCTCCATGACTCTCTTACATCGGAGAAATTTGGGTCAGATTCCTGCTTAACACTGTATGCGAGCATGCAATAACTTTAGATTCTATGATTTATTTGTTTTCAGCGCGTGAGTGGGTTTGCATGCCTGGCTGTCTGTCCACCTGAGTGTCTGGTGCTGGGGGGAGGCCAAAAGAGAACTTCAGAGTGTTCTGCTGGAAGCTCCACCTCAATCCCCTCCCGCATCGCTCTCTCCCCAAACCCTATCTCATCTCTGAAAGCCCTTCAAATATGGCTCCTCCCACTGAGATGTTCAAGACCACTCCCACAGGGTATTTAAACTGCTCTCCAGAAAACAGACGCACTTTTTTTGGTCTTTCTTCCCCATCTCCTCTCTGAGGAGCCAGAAAATGATCTGGGAGTGTTTTACCCATTAAACCCGGGCTTTTCCTAATTCAGTTTGATTTGGCCTGATTTGGATTGCTGTGTCGGTGGCGAGGCTTGTCGTGGTGCAAACTTTTCATCTGGAAGTCCCACCAAGGGGCTGATTTTCCCTATGAGGCCCTGGGTCTCATGGTGGCAAAACACCCTTCTCCCACACATCTGCTCTTCACCAGATTAAGAAGGCTTTCAGCTGGGTAACTTGTCCTTTCCAAGTCATTGCCTTAGAAGCCTGGGGCCTCCTCGGATTTTTGAGGTGTCCTGCCAAAGACGGGGCTGTGCCAGGCCCCCGATCCATTACCAGAGCAAAGACCTGCCTTTGTTTCACGGGACTGTTCTTCAGAAGACTTTCTGTTCAAGTAAATATCCCACGCACCCCTTTTCTTGACCCAAAGAATACCACAGTGGACACATTGCATTTGGCTTCAGGTCCCAGCATAGATTTGTGAAACGGGTACCTGCAATTCAAAGCCAGATCCCCAAACACCTGTGGGGTGTCTTCTACAAAATCTCCTCAATTGGGGCTGTCTGACATCATATGATTTCTCTGTGCACTACGTCCTGACCAAAATATGCTCTTGATAACCAATGAAGACGGCCACCAGAGGGAAACTTAGAATTTTTTATCCTCTACGATCTTCAAAATTTTTGTTGGGGTAAAGTTAAGTGCCTTACTTCCCCGGGTTTTGGGTTCTGCATCCTCACCCTCCCTACAACAGCCAGTGTCCCATGGCACAGGTCTTGTTGGCTAGGGTCGGGGCACATCCAGATTTTCCTGTCTGGGAACTGGGACCCTGAAATTCTGCTCTGACCATGACGCCAGAGACATGGGCCCCTCCCTCATTCCCCCCAACCCTGCTTACCCATCCCCCTCCTACTTGGCACAGGTTCCTTCAGGTGGCCAACATTCCCCACATCCCCCCTCTGTCCACCCTCATCCCTTCTTCTCCTCTGGGAAAAGGTCCAAAGACCAAATTCCTCCTCCTCCTTACCCACCCTTCCTGTTCTCCCCTCCCTCCTACTGCCCCCTACTCCCCAATGCCACAAGCTACATCCTGATCCCCTTCTACACACTGGCCAAATTCCCCCCTCTGCCCCAATCCTCCCAGGTGTCTTCTCATGACTAGTCTCACCAGACTGCCCTCCTCTGCCCTCTCTGAGAGGTAGCTGGAGCCCACGGGATTGTTCAAGTCCACGTTCCAGTCTCTCTTCAGGACTTCTCACAAACAGAAAAGTGGCCGGGTTCCTTGTCTGCTAATCCTTCTGTTTATGTCAAGGAGTTTTGCTATCTGTCCCAGGCCTATTATCTGACTTGGCGTGACCTGTCATCCAGGCCTCCACTCTCACTCCCAAGGAGTGAGGTCCTGTTAAGGCAACAGCTAGAAAGTATGCAGACCAGACCCTCCTAAGGGCAATATGGTCCCTTTGGGTGACATGGCGGTGCCAGTTACAAAGCCCTACTGGGACTACCAGCTAGGTCAAGATGGCCATCAGAGGAGAGACCTCATAGTTTGTTGCCTCCTCCAAAGTATGGAAATGGTCTCAGTTGTTAATTTTGATAAACTCTGAGGGATTACACAGCTAGCTGACAAAAACCTGACTATTTTTCTAAATCATGGACGAGAGTCCATGGTTTAATATACTAGACTTGACCCAGCATCCCCAGTGGGAACCACGGCCCTGGCCACACATTTCTTTCTCAGTCAGCACCAGATACTAGAAAGAAATTAAAAAAAGCTGAGGAGGGTCTCCAAACTCCCATGCAGGAACTGGTGAAAATGGTTTTTAAACTTTGTAATGACTGAGAGGAGGCAGCTGAGCCCTCCTGTTAGAGAAGGCTGCAGCAGGAGGCTGTGCCCCAAGCCCAAGCCTCAGCAGCTGCCCTGAAGGGCCATCATTAGTAGGACAAGGGAAGTGACAGCAAGGCTCCATCATGCGGGGAGCTCAGCCCAAGTCAACTCAACCAGAAACTTGCTTCAAATGCAGCCAGGAGGCTCACTAGCCACGATATTGCCCTGCCCCCCCCCCCCCGTCGAGGCCATGCAGTCTGCCTTCTGCTGACAGCCTGGACACTGGCAATCAGAGTGCTCCTGCGCAGGCTGGTCGCCTATGCCACACCACACAGGGCCAGCCTCACCAGCACCGGCATCTGAGACTCTTCCAACCTTCGAACTACACAGCCTGGTGGAAAACTAGCGTGACCCAGACTTGATGACCCCCATTGACTTCTCTGAGCCTGGGAATGCTGCAGGTAGCAGGTGAGTCCATTGACTTTCTACTGGACACGGCAGCTACTTACTGTTTTAACATCTCACCGGGATCCTAAAGTTCCCTTGCAGATTTCTGTCACGGGGGTAGACAGGACCCGCTCCTTCCCACTTAAGACCCTGTTCCTTCCTTGCATTCTTGCAGGGTGATTCTTCTCATTCTTTCCTGGTCATACCTGCTTGCCCTGCACCCCTACTTGGTGGTCATATTCTCAGCTACTTTGGGGCCACACTCACCTTGGCCCCTACACCCTCTCCTGAGCCCCACTTTCTTCTCCCCGTGATAGCTTCACAAGTTCCTACCCCAGACTGTCCTGTCCCTACCTTCCCGAATCTAGTGGATCCCCAAGGATCTCAGCTCCAATGTGCCACTCACCACCAGCCAGTTCTAATTCACCTTAAGGACCCTTCTTCCTTCCCTTCCAGACCCCCGTTTCCTGTTTCTGAAATGCCTTCTTTACTGTCCTGTTACAGCTTGACTCTCATACTTCCTCTTTGCCTTCACCAGGGAGGACCCTGACACCGGGTCCTCTAGACTGCTTACATGGACTGTTCACCTTCAGGGTTTGGGGGACAATCCCCATTTCTTTGGCCAATCTCTGGCTTAGGATCTCTCCACCTTTGACCCCAGAACTAGCGCACGCTCTATGTAGACCAGGATGACCTTGAATTCCTGCATGCCAAGCACATATAAGAAGGTCAGAAGGACCACTTGTGGGAGGAGTTGGTTCTTCCATCATGTGGGCCCCAGGGATTGAATTCAAGTCCTCAGGCTGAGCAGCAAGTGATTTCCCTGCTGAGCCATCTCACCGGCCCTTACATTTATTTCTATATTTACTATGTGAGCGGTCTCTCCAGCTAGCTTTCGTGTTTTATTTTGAGATAAGGGTCTCACTGTAGCCTTGCCTGGCCTTGAACTTCTGATGCTCCCACCTCCAGTTCTCACGTGCTGGGATTGCAAGCTAGCACTGTCCCATCCAGCTCTGCTGACCTGAGTTTTGAGTTGGGTTTCTGTCCCTTAAAGCCAAAGACTTCATAGAAAGAACCTAACACTGTTCAAGTCTGATCTCCACTCATGCAGATCCATGTCCACACACATGGGACAACCCTGAGCCTGCCACCTCTCCTGAGGACACACGGCAAGGAACAGGAACCCTCAGTGAAAGAGTGTAGAGAAATGTCTCCTGAGTTTCCAAAACACACAGGCTTTTACCTGTGATGGTCCCGAAGTGAACGTAACCTTCATGCTTGCCAGTGGTGAGGGCCAGGATGTACTCAGAGCCATTGCCACTGACGAATACAGGGCACAGTTTCTTGATGCACTCGTTGGCCAGGACACGAACCCAGCTGCCTAGGGGGGCAAGCAGGGGCAAACAAAATCAGGTGGTCAGGCTGGTCCCTGGACCCCCAGTCCCCTTCCTTCCAATCTTGCAAACCCTTTACTGTCCTCTTAGTCTGGAGCAACATGTCAGTGTGGTATTGGTGGTCTCTAGAGAAACACTTGTCATTTTTGTGACCCCCTTCCCTCATCCTTTACCTCCGAGTCTTGGTCTGCTATGACCAGCTATGGTTTTATGAGACAGGGTCTTACATTGTAACCTTAGCTGGCCTCAAACTTCCTATGTAGTCTAGGTGGATCTCAGGCTCTCCAGCAACCTGCTGCAGCTTCCCAGATGATGAGATATCAGGTGCATACCAGCACACGTGCCGTCCATGAGGTCTAGGTGGGTTCACCCCTTCCTTGTGTCCCCCTGGTTCTGAACTGAGTGTTGGACAGAGTGTGGCAAACAGGAGACCCTCCCAGTTGTAGCCACTCACAAAAAGGTTCCCTGGGACTACTAAGGGACAGAGAAATGGACAGTAGCTGGGTGTGAGTAAGAATCACCGTGGGTCAGCAAGGAGACCAAGGGTTACAATGAGTCCCTGGGTAGATACACCTATGCCCACAGCCATAATGCTCATGGGTTTCTCATTCAGGAAAGTCAATAAACAGGCAGACTCCATTTTTTTTTTTTTGAGAGGGAGGAAATTGAAGCAGTTCTCACTAAGTTTCCCAGGCTTTCTGGAACCTCATTGCCCAGTGCTAGAATTACAGAGGACTGTAACACCACCACCCATGTGTGTGCTCCCCCATCTGCAGGGTTTCATGGACCCGGATTCACCGTGAACTTATGATGTAGCTGAGGATGACCCTGATCCCCTGCCTCTGTCTCACAAGTGTTGGGATGACAGGTGCATGCCATAATGATGCCTGGACATTCTCCTTTCTAGTCAATGTTCTTCTTGGTTTTGTTTCCCTAACACCCACATCTTCCCCAGCCCTCCCGTCCCCAGCCCAGTTTTCTCACTGCTGCTGTGGCTATTATCAAAGAGCGTAGTGTATCTGCCTGTGAAATAGTAGACGAGTTGGTTCTGTCGAATGAAGAGCGTGCTCTCGGTGGAAATAGCGTCATGAATGGTGGCTGAGAACTGAAGCATGGGGCAGTAGTAGGAGCCGACCCAGCAACTGTCAATGCTCAGCTGCAGAGGAGCAGAGAACAGGTCAGCCTCCAGGCCCTGTCTCGGGGAAAGTGTTCTTTTGTTGTTGTTGTTTGTCTTTTGAAACATGCTGTGGGAAATTTATGCACTGTGTGAAGATGTGTTGTTGTTACTGGTGTAATAAAAAGCTAAACAGCCAAGAGCTAGGCGGAGAGTATAGGCAGGACTTCTGGGGAAAAAGAATTCAGGGAAGAAGAAGGCAGAATTTGCCAGCCAGACACAGAGAGGAAGCAGGAAGTGAGGTATGAAGGAGAGGTAACAAGCCACATGGCAGAACATAGATTTAAAAATATGGGATAATTTGAGTTATAAGAGCTAGTTAGGAATAAGCCTAAGCTAAAGCCAGCATCCATAATTATTAAGTCTCCATGTCATTATTTGGGAGCTGGCTGGTGGTACAAAGAAAGACTTATATATGGCACCCAGTGTGGGGCCACATATATCCACATAAATCCTAAAAAAAAAAATCTAGAAAAAAGGTCTTAACGTGGAGTCAGATGCTACTTCCTGGCCTGGTTGACCAAGGTTTTTCAGTAGGCTCAGTGCCCATGACTTACATGCAGCTCTTTTAAGAGGCCCTGCTACAGGTGGCAGTGGTGGCACACACCTTTAATTCCAGCACTGGGGAGGCAGAGACAGGCCAATCTCTGTGACCTCAAGGCCAGCCTGGTCCACAGAGTGAGTTCCAGGAAGGCTCCAAAGCTACAGAGAAACCCTGTCTCAAAAAAAGCACAAATAAATAAACAAGGAAAGAAAGGAAGGAAGGAAGGAAGGAAGGAAGGAAGGAAGGAAGAAAGAAAGAAAGAAAGAAAGAAAGAAAGAAAGAAAGAAAGAGCTGGGCGGTGGTGGCACACTCTTTTAATCCCAGCACTAGGGAGGCAGAGACAGGCAGATCTCTGTGAGTTTGAGGGCAGCCTGGTCTACAAGAGCTAGTTACAGGACGGGCTCCAAAGTTACAGAGAAACCCTGTCTTGAAAACCCAAAAATAAATAAAAGAAAGAAAGAAAGAAAGAAAGAAAGAAAGAAAGAGGGCCCGCTATGCAGGAGAGCACTGAATGGTTCCCTACCAGTCAGAGCCCAGATGGAATAGAAATGCCTGTGGCAACACAGACACAAAAGTTTCCCAGAGCTGGGTTAGCATGGCCGAGACTCTAGACAGACAAAGAGGGTGCAGCCAGCCAACAACACCATGTACTAAGCTAGTGACGCTGCTGAGGACCTAACAGCTTATGTTAGGGAGTTTAGACCTCATATGGTGCTTTGTGAATTTTAATTCTGTAAATGCTAATAAACAGAAAATGCCAACTGCTGAGAGACATTAGACTGTGAAAGGAACTGCTAAATTAAACCAACTTACATACTTTAGGGATGTCTTGACTTCAAAATAAAAATCAGGATATGTGTTTTGTTGGGGGAGAGGCTGTGCTTTTGTTTCCACAGAAATGAAAAGCTATAGATTTCTTTAAAATTAATAAAGATCATATTTGACCAGGGGGATTTCCTGAGGTTTTGGCTATGGACATAAGGGAAAAAGCATAAAAGACTACAGAGCAGGTGATGTGTATACTGATCCATCTACATGGGAACAGCTCTGACTGGATGAGACAGGATAAATCTTGTTGGCTACAGAACCCTCATGATGTCCTATGGCATGGATGGAGATTTATATTACAGTTTGGTTATACATTCCAAACAGACTTATAAACTTCATGGATGCCTTTCACCTGCTCAAACATGAAACAAACAAATCATCTTTACATAGTCTCCTCAACAATCTGCATCCAGAACAACTTCAAAGCAGCTAGCTGAGATGGTCCAGCCTCACAGACTACACAGCCAGGACTGCAGAGAAGTCCTGCACTTTCCCATCACTGAAAGACTAAGCAAACAAATAAAAAAAAGCTAGTTCTCCCAGGACTTGACCATTATCCCAATTTTCTCAACCTAAAGATGTCATCAGCCCCAGACAACAGGATGCAGTCTAGAGGGCATAGTGCCCACATTCCCAAGACGTGGGGTAGGTAGTTTTTGGTCATTTGGTGAGTTATGAAGGTTTGTCATTGTTGACAAACAATGTTGGTTGCAAGTTGTTATTGAGCATAATCAGAGAGGAAACTAAGCAAAGAAGATTAGATTCAGGGATCTCTTTAGGAAAAGAAAAAATGGGTAGGGGATTATAGGAAAAAAGGGTAGATTATTGAATCTACTATTTTTAATAGATTTCACTGAGCTGTACATTTTTCTCTGCTCCCCTCCCTACCCTCCCTATTGAATCTACTTTTGAACTAATAAAATCCTACTAATCTCAAATATTTTAATTGGTTTTGATTTTTGTATATTGATAGAAATGTATGGCTTTTTGTTAGAACATGCTATATATATGTTTCTACTCTTTTTTTTTCTTTTTTGGTCTTTTCATGACAGGGATTCTCTGTAGCTTTGGAGCCTATCCTGGAACTCACTCTGTAGAACAGGCTGGCCTTGAATTCATGGAGATCCACCTGTCTTTGCCTACCAAGTGCTGGGATTAAAGGCATGTGCCACCACCACCCAGCATGCTTCTAATATTCTTTCTACAATAACATATTGCACCTTTGCAGCTCATTTAAAAATATAATGTAAAGTTCAAGTTCTTGAAAATTATTATCATAAACTATAAGATAATTAAGAAATGTAAGTTATGGGCTGGAGAGATGGCTCAGTGGTTAAGAGCATTGCCTGCTCTTCCAAAGGTCCTGAGTTCAAGTCCCGGCAACCACATGGTGGCTCACAACCATCTGTAATGAGGTCTGGTGCCCTCTTCTGGTCTGCAGACATAATACACACAGACAGAATATTGTATACATAATAAATAAATAAATATTTAAAAAAAGAAATGTAAGTTATTAGTTAACCATCATTAACAATCAAATTTGTGACCATGTTAGAATGTTTTCAAGGTCAAACAGAAATATATTTTAGATAGATAGATGGTCTTCAAACACTTCAGAGGCCGACAGAATATGGCATTTAAGATGTTTTAATAACATAGGCTTGTCATGACAATGAGACACGTCTGTTCCTAGCAGCACCAATTTACTTCAAAAAACAATGATGGGCATTGAAGAGCCTCCATATGGAGTTTGCTTTCTTCAACCACATGTAACTTCAGCTCCAGGAGATCCAATTCCAATGCCATCTTCTGGCCTCTTTTGGTACTCACACATATACATGACATTTTAAAAAATGTATTTTTTAAAAGATTTTAACCTGTTTCCTGGCATTAAAATTTTTCTTCATAGCCTGTTGCTGAAGACTGGGCATATCTTTGGAGTCCCATTCTGTAGCCCCACACCCAATCCGAGGTCTGCCTGGCATCACTCACCTCAATGAGAGAGTAATCCTCAAAATTAGTGTCTGAAAGCAAAATGACCTTTTCATCTTCAATTCCACCAAGGATGAGCACAGGAGAATGGTTTAGAGTGTACCACAGGGGTCTCGATTTTGAACGACTAAAGAGAGTACTCCTCAGCATAGAGCTCTGTCAGAGGAGCAGAAATGCCATTTAGCCATCCCTGCCTGATCACACACATGCCTGCATCTCACCCACAAGCCAAAGCCTCTGTAGTTTGCTGCCACCTCCCTAATTCATTCCCGCCACTTTGCCCTCACTCTAGCCCAGTCCGATAAGGGGCCTCTTCCTTTTCAGCTCACCCCAGGGGCTTTGCAGCAGATGCCACTTTATTCCTTTTCCTTCTTTCATTCCCCCTTTTTATTTAACTTTATTTTATGTGCATTGGTGTGAAGGTATCAGATCCGTTGGAACTGGAGTAACAGACAGTTGTGAGCTGCCATGTGGGTGCTGGGAATTGAACTCAGGTTCTCTAGAAGAACAGTCAGTGCTCTTAACCTCTGAGCCATCTCTCCAGTCCCTCATTCCCCCTTTTTTGAGGTGAGGTGGATTGAACCCTACCAAATACTGAGAGACATCCTCATAATTAGGAAGCATTTGCTGGCTGAATGCGTAGTGAACTCAGAACTTGGGCAGAGGGCTGGGGATTGGCTCAGTTGTAGGGTTGCTGGTCTAGAAGAACCTGAGTTCAAGCTCCAACATCATAGACATGTGTGTGTATGGAGACACACGTGCAATGTAATATGGTGCAGAAATTTTAAAGAGTAGTTTCAAGTTTCTTTCTCTAGTAAAAGGTAGTAAAGGATTCTCTCCCTTGGAGCATCAGTGTTTTCCCTCTCTCTCTCTCTCTTGAGACAGCGTTTCCCTGTGTAGCGCTGGCTGTCCTGGAATTTGCTCTGTACCAGGCTGGCCTTGAACTCAGAGATCCTCCTACTTCTGCCTCCTGAATGCTGGGATTAAATGTGTGCACCACCACCTGGCTAGGGCTCTCATCTTTGAAATGAGTGTACATATGTGTGAGATGGCTCAGTGGTAAAAGACCAGCTTAATGATGGAAGGAGAGAAGCAGCTCCTGAGTGCTGTCTTCTGCCTTCTACATACATGCCACATGTGTGCCCCCCCTACAAAATAGATAAATGTAATAGAAAAATTGAGTATTTAAGGTCAGGCTTGGTGCCCCATATCTATGATTCTAGCACTTAGGAGGCTGAGGCAGAAATTTCACAAAGCTTGCCTGGTCTGCTTGAGACCACTGTGGGCTATATTGAGATTCTGTTCAAGAAACAAAACAAAACTACAGACCACTACAGAGGGGCTGGTGAGATGCCCTGGCAGGTTACGGCTCCTACTGTCAAGTCTAATGTCTTAAGTTCAATCCCAGGCAATTTCACATGGTGGAAGGAGAGAACTGACTCCTGAAAGCTGTCCTCTGACTTCCACATGCATACCACAGTATAGGTATAAGCACACACAAAAAAGATAATGTAATAAAAGATCCAATGAGGTAATGGGGAATGTGCCGTCCTCCTATGACTGGAGAGCATGTGGTTCTGTTCAGTCCCCAGCACCTGGGGAGGGTGTGTGTGTGTGTGTGTGTGTGTGTGTGTGTGTGTGTGTGTGTACTCACACACACATGTGCAAGCACCCCTGCCTTCCAGGGTCACTCTGAAAAAGAAACTGGTACATTTAGGAAGTTGTCACCTAGAGCCTGGAGCTCAAGTAAGTGTTCTGCAAATGGGATCTGTGTTGGTTTGGGGGACACTCGGGCCATGTGTGTGCCGCGCATACCTTCTCCCGGTCGGCAGCCCTCACCTCATATCTCCCGGTCGGCAGCCCTCACCTCATATCTCCCAGTCGGCAGCCCTCACCTCATAGCCCATGGTGAAGATGGCTTTGCCGCTTGCATCTCTCTTCAAGAAGCCATTGATATTGATATAGAACCTGCGAGCAGGCTCCAGTGAGGAAGGCCCTCTTGGGAACTTCACCACTCGCAGCCACCTTCCCCTGCTCCTCCCTTTTTCCTCCCCTGCTTTCCTTGGGATTCTGGAGGTTGGGATTCCTGACTGTGCCCTGGGCTTGAATACCTTTCAGGGGGAATGAAGACACCCAAGCCATTGCTGCTGATGTCCACGCTCATAACTACGCTGCCGTTTTTGATGGGCATGGGTGCATACCAGTTCAAGGTGCACATGACCTCCGCTGAGCAGAATCCTGCTGGTCAGATGGGATATGGAGGCGCTAGAGGCTGCCAGATGCCCCTGAAGGCCTCAGACTTCCCATCTCCGCCCACCACCACCAGCAAGGGCAGTTTGTCCCACCTGAGGTACGCAATGGGGCAGCCTCCATCTGAATCTGCAGATTTTCAACCTCCCAGCGATAGAAATTGACTGGGTGCTTGTAGCTAATCAGGATCACAGGTCTCATCCCCATTAGGTGGCCCTTTCGGATCAGTTCCTCGTCATTCTGAGGGTTACAGGGCATGCCTTAGTCTCGGGATCCATCTGTCCTGAGCCCCGTGTGAGCTGAGTGGGGACAGCAGGCATTCCACCATGGGAGGGTAAGAGGACATGGCTGTGCAGCCTGCTGTGACGTCACATACTTGTTCCCAGCACTCGGAGCTGGAGGCAGCAGGTTCTCCAATTCAAGGCTGCGGGGACACTTAGGGAGTTTGAAGTCAGCCTGGGCTATAAAGTGAGACTGTCTCCAAAAAAACAAACAAACAAAACAAAAAACCAACCTCGAGAGACCAGGTGTAGCACCATTCATCTCTCACCCCTCAGGAGACTGAAGCAGGGACAACCACAAGTTCAGGGCAGCTTGGTCTATAAGTGAGTCCTAGGTGAGTAAGGACTGTGTATCTAAGGGTTTTTGTTTGTTTGTTTGTTTGTTTGTTTTTTGACTCTATGTAGCTTTGCAGCCTGTCCTGGAACTAGCTCTCTAGACAAGGCTGGCCTCGAACTCACAGAGATCCACCTACCTCTATCTCCCGAATGCTGAGGTTAAAGGCAGGTGCCACCACCACCCAGCTTCTGTAGGTTTATATTCTCTCTCCCTCTCCCTCTCTCCAACACCCTCTTCTGGAATCTGCGAACACCAGCATGATGTGATCTACAGATGCACATGCAGACCAAACACCCAGACACATAAAATAAAAATTTTAATAAACTGAAACTTTTGAGCAGAGGGTAATGACTCATATTTGTAATCCCAACACTCCAATAACAGAAACAGGACAATCAAGGCAAGTTCAAGGCCAGCCTGGTCTAAGAGTGAGTTCCAGGCTAGCTAGGGCTCCAAAGCAAGACTTTGTCTAAAAAACATAAAAACAACTGGATGGGCCAGGCGATGGTGTCACACACCTAAATCCTAGCACTCAGGAGGAGAGGCAGGCGGATCTCTGAGTTCAAGGCCTGTCTGATCTACGGAGCAAGTGCCAGGAGAGGCTCCAAAGCTACACAGAGAAACCCTGTCTTGACAAAATGACAGCCTACAGAATGGGAAAAGATCTTCACTAACCCCAAATCAGACAGAGGTCTGATCTCCAAAATATACAAAGAACTCAAGAATTTGGTCATCAAAAGAACACATAATACAATAAAAAAAAAATGGAGTACAGACCTAGACAGAGAACTCTCAACAGAGGAATCTCAAATGGCTGACAGACACTTATGGAAATGTTCAACATCCTTAGTCATCAGAGAAATGCAAATCAAAACAACTCTGAGATTCCATCTTACACCTGTAAGAATGGCCAAGATCAAAAACACTGATGACAACTTATGCTGGAGAGGTTGTGGGGAAAAGGGAACACTTCTGTATTGCTGGTGGGAATGCAAGCTGGTACAGCCCCTTTGGATGTCAGTGTGGCGATTTCTCAGAAAATTAGGAAACAACCTTCCTCAAGACCCAGTAATACCACTTTTGGGTATCTATCCAAAAGATGCTCAATCGTGCCACAAGGACATGGGCTCAACTATGTTCATAGCAGCTTTGTTTGTCATAGCCAGAACCTGGAAACAACCTAAATGCCCCTCGACCAAAGAATGGATAAGAAAAATGTGGTACTCACTCATAGGTGGTTTTTAAACATAAAGCAAAGAAAACCAGCCTACCAATCACAATCCCAGAGAGCTTAGACAACAATGAGGACACTAAGGGAGACTTACATAGATCTAATCTACATGGGGAGTAGAAAGTAGAAAAAAACAAGATCTCCTGAGTAAATTTGGAGCATGGGAACCATGGGAGAGGGTTGAAGGGGAGGGGAGAAGAGAGTGGAGCAGAGAAAAATGTAGAATTCCATAAAAATCAAATATATATATATATAAAAGAAACCCTGTCTTGAAAAACCAAAACAACAAAAACAAAACAACTGAAGAGTGGTCCACGCACTTAGGAGTCCAAGACACCCAGGGCTACACAGAGAAACAAAGCTGCCTCCATAAACTTAAAAGGAAAAAGTTGGGCATGGCCACACACACAATCCCCAGTACTTTGGGGAAGGCAAGACAACAATCCTGAGATCGATGGCAGCCTGGGATACATAAGACCTTTTTTCAGACAAACACAAAAATAGGCAAAAGGTACTTGTGTGAGTACCCAGGCCATGGCTCCTTATAGTATATTCAACCCACTTTTCTTTCTAAAAAAAAATAATAAATACCTATGTGGTATTTTATGGCAAGTGAATTATATCTCGATAAACTTAAAACGTTTTGTTGGTATCTTGAGAAAGGGACTTCCTACATAGCCCAGGCTAGCCTCCCTAGAGCTGTGATGAGAGGCAGGCACCACCACTCCTTTTCACTTTTTTCTTTTTTTAGACTTTTTATTTTACTTAATGAGCACAAATGTTTTGCCTGCATGCATGTATGTAACCCACGTGTATGCCTGTTGAATCCTTTTGAACTGGGTTATGTATAGTCACGAGCCACCAAATGGGTGCTAGGAATCAAACTCTGGTCCTCTGCAAGAGCAATGAGTGCTCTTAAATCAGTCATCTCTTCAGCCCTGTGTTCACTTTCTTGATGGAATCTTTTAATGATGGGGCTGGAGATGTAGCTCAGATATTAGGCCACCTCCCTACTGTACATGAGGCCCTAGGCTCTATTCTCAACATCTAATGAAACCAATTGTTGTGGTACACACTTGAAATTCCCATGGAAATGGTGGAGGCAAGGCCCTCAAAAGTGGGAGGTTACCCTCTGCTGCACATCAAGTCAGTCAGCCTGGGCTTCACAGGACCTTGTCTTAAAAACACTAACAGGGGTTGGAGAGATGGTTCAGTGGTTAAGAGCGCAGGCTGCTCACAACCATCTATAATGGGACCTGTGTGCCCTCTTCTGGCATAAAGGTGTACACACAGATAGAGCACTCATACATAAAATAAATCTTTCAAAAAAGAAAACACTAACAAAATGGAGTTCTAGCACTTGGGTAGCAGAGGCAGATAGATCTCTATGTCTTCAAGATCAACCTGGTCTACACAAGACCTTGTCTCCAAAGAAAGAAAGAATTCACAGAACAGAATGTTTTTAAACCATATATTTGATAAGCAACTATCACTCCTAATATATAAGCAATTTTTACAAGTCAACAATAAAAAGGCCAAACACCCTTCATTTTAAAACAAGGAAAGGCTGAGCAGTGGTGATGCACACCTTCAATCCCAGCACTAGGGAGGCAGAGGTAGACAGATGTCTGAGTTTGAGGCCAGCCTGGTCTACAGAGTGAGTTCCAGGACAGCCAGGGCTATGTAGAAAGACCCTGTTTCAAACAAAAACAAAACCCAAAATTGGGCAAAGTTAGGTTGGCATTGTGGTTCACACTTATAATCCTAGCACTTGGGAACAGAGGCATAAGGGTTGCTGTGAGTTCAAGGCCAGCCTAGTTACATAACACGCTCCTGTATTATGAAAGACAGAAGGTGGGGCTGGAGAGACGACTCAATGGTGAGGAGTGTATACTGCTCTTCCAGACGACCAAAGTGTGGTTCAAGACACAGTAGCCTGCACTCCAATTCCAAGGATTCATTGCCTTCTTCTGACATTCATAGGTAACTGCATGTACATGCATATACCCACCATATACATATAATTAAAAATAAAATGAATATTTTAAAAATATTTTACAATGGCTAACTTTGTCCCAAAAATTATTTTTTAAACATTTTAAAAAATTGACTTTTAGACACTGTTGTGTCTGTATGTATGCATGTCAGAAGAGGTCTTCAGAGCCCCTTATGGGTGGCTGTCAGTCACCTTGTGGGTGCTGGGAATTGAGCTCAGGACCCCAGGAAGAGCAGTCAATGCTCTTAGCCACTGAACCATCTCTCCAGGACAAATGAGTATTTAAAAAAAAAGTGACTGTTAATAGACACGAGGGTATTTGGAAGACTGAATCCTTAAGGTCTGCAGGGTTGGAGGAGACTAGTATTAAACTGTATAGAAAACACCTCTGAAAATGGGGGCGACTGGAGGTGTACTGAATCATCCCACTCATACCGTAAACTCTCACCTGTTCCGTACAGGAGAAGCTGACTTTCAGGTAGTAAGGAAAACTCATATATTTCTGTAAGGAAAGGTGGGCGAAATATCCAGTCAAGAGGTGTAGTGACTCAGGATCCCTCTGATATTTACTGGCCCAAGATCCCTTTGATACTCTTGACCCCAGTTCCCTCACCTCCCGCGGGTCGATTGGCGAGTCTACCAAATTTTGGAACACCTCGGTCACTGTATCAATGGGTTCTTGATCCAGAAATCGAGCCTTAGTCCGGAGCGAACCTACTTTCTCGAAATTGTTCAGGACAACAAGCCAGTGGCACTGTTGGAAATGGCCTATCGCCCACGACTTCCACGACAGCAGTAGCACTAGCAGCAGTCCACAGAACGCCCATAGCTTTGGTTTTCTCGGCCATACAGGGCTGACAGGGGACATGGCTGGACAGCACACCATGCAGCTAGAACCTGGAGAATGTGGGGGTCAATACCCACTTGCGAGTCGGCTCCCTGCGGCTGCTCTCTGGGAAACCGCACGGTTTTTGCCTTTTTTTCCCACCCCTCTTCCTGGCTCCACCTTTGATCGGGCTTCGAGCTCCCGCCCCACTCCTGCCTCTGCCCCTGCCTTTACTCTCGGCCCCAGCCCTGCTCTTACTCCTGGCCACGCCCTTACCCTTACTCTCGGCCTCGCCCCTCCTAATACTCCTGGTCCTTCCGGTCCTCTTACTCTCAGCCCCTCCCCTACTAACACTCCTCGCCTCGCCCCTGCCTTTGCTCTCGGTCCCGCCCCTGCTCTTGCTTCTGGCCTCGCTCCTATCCCTGCGGCTCTTTTCAGCCCCCTTGACAATCGCTCTGTCTCTCCTTGCCCCACCTTTGCTCTTCTTTGTGCCGGCTCTTAGAACTCTGACCCTACTCTTCGCCAAGTCTCTCTTTTTGTTTCTTGCCCTGCCGGAGCCCTTCTTTTCCCTAGCCTTACGCCCCAGCGACTTGTTCCTGGACTTGGCTCCGCCTTCACAGGATGCCCCGCCCTCACACTGCTCTTCGCCACGCCCCTTTCTCTTTGCTCTTGCACTGCTCAAAAACCGGCTTCTAGTCTTGGTCTTGTCCTTCTGTGAGTCCTTGATCACTCCTCCATCCAGGCTACGACCCCTGCCCTGGCTCAGGCGCTGAGTCTGGAGCGAGGTGGGGTCCTCGCTCCTCTTTCTCTCCAGGCCACGCCCCTGAG
>PVIU01026570.1:0-21780 GCA_004026605.1 Ondatra zibethicus | reverse complement strand
GTCAGTTTTGCCGTGTGCTGCAGCAGCTTCTTAAGGCCGGCCACAGACAGGAAGTTCTTCAGAAAACTGACCTCAGTGAGCTGGGTGCACTGGCTCAGGGCAGGCAAGAGGGCACCAATTTGGAAATCCATGATCATACAGCCTTTCAATTGTAACGTCTGCAGAGTAGCTGTCACTCTTTCCAGCAGGCTTCCTAGAAGTAGATGGTTTATATTTAAAAAGGTTACACCTTTAGCTCTAGCTTCTTATTGGCTAACTTTTACATGTTAATTTATCCCATTTCTAGTAATATATGTATCACCATGTGGCTGTGGCTTACCGTATAAAGTTCACAGTGTTTGTCTCAGGTGGTTCCATTGCTTCTTTCCTCTTCAGCCTTCTCCCTCCCAGCATCCAGATTATTTTCCTTGCTTACCTCTATTCCCTGCACAGGCCCAAGACAGTTTCTTTATTTATTAACCAATAGTATTCACAGCATACAGAGGGGAATTCTCCATCATTTAATACCTATTTTTGTCTCTATCATACCTTTCATTGAATATATGTTTGTGTAAATAATGTTTAAGTTTTCCACAAATAGAAATAAAATTTCCTGCAATAATTTTTGAAGTTTTCAGGAAGAAGATGGGGTTACACAATGACTCCACCTGGTTGGTATAATGTCATGATGCTGAAAGTGCTACTATAAGACCAGTTTGGGATACCAGCTGCTCAAGAGGGTTTCATCATGGTTAACTGAAATGGTGCCCCTTTTAAAAATGTTTTATCTAGAAGTTCAAATAAAATTCTCAGAAAAAAACTACTGAATTCTCAGAGACTATTTGCAATTATATCAGGCGGTAATCTTGAAACTTAACCATCATTTTCCTTTTACAGGATCCCATAGAAAGAACATCACCCCCATGACAGCTATAAGTAATTCTAGAAGATGACATCCCCTCTCCAACAAAGTTTGTCCTCAGGGTTAGGGACATCTGTATATAGTTGATTATAATTGGTATAGGGTTGGGGGTTGGGGTGAAAATTATGTAGGCTCAGGGATCTCTTTGAAAAAAAGAGGTAAATTGGAATGGATAATAGAGAAATTAGTGTGATCTTACTCACACTAATAATAATAGTAATAGAGTGAATATTTGTGAGCTATTATTTATAGGCTATGTACATTGGAATAGAGTCTTTTATATTGATACAAATTCAAATATATTGAATATGCTCCTATTTTTGTCTACAATATTTGTATACGTAAGCAAAGTTATTTTGTCATATTGTATACATGCATGCTTCTACCTCTGCTTAAGACATTTTTTATATTGTTACACTTTTAGGATATATTTATCATATTGCACTATACATTTCTACCTCTGATTGAGATACGTATACACTGTTTACATTTTGAGGTCATTGTCCTCATTTTTGCACAGATGTTTAAAGATTGTTTAGTATTCTAATATAAAGCCTTAGTCTTTAAGTTATATAGGTATTAAGAATTATAGGTCAGCTGGGCGGTGGTAGTGCACACCTTTAATCCCAGCACTCGGGAGGCAGAGGCAGGCGGATCTCTGTGAGTTATAGACCAGCCTGGTCTACAGAGCTAGTTCCAGGACAGGCTCCAAAGCCACAGAGAAACCCTGTCTCAAAAAACAAAAAAAAAAAAACAACAAAAAAAAACCCAAAGAATTATAGGTCAGTAATCATCCATGTTTGTCATACTTACAGTTAGAACTAATCGGGTTCTTTAGGTACATAAAAATTGCATTCTGCATATATAGGTAATCTTCAACCACTTCAAAGAGCTGAAGAACATAACATTTAAATAACTTAGGGTTCTCTTGACATGAGACATGATTGCTCCTGGCAACACTGAACTAATCCAGAGAGAATGTTGAACACCAAGGACACTCCACTTGGAGCTTGTTTTCTTCTTGGCAAAACTGGCCTTTGGACAAGAAACTGCCCATACATTGACCGCTGAAAATATGCATGATGTCCTGACATGACAAGCAGAATACAAGTAAAAAGACTGTCAAATCTTGTCAAGACAGGGTAAGATGTTTGAAAACTTTCCTGCCTCTGGAAATAGTCTGTCAGTTACTCTATGCCTTAGCCAAAGTTGGTTGTTCAAACATTGCAAATCAGACATTGGGTAATTGCCCAGGTAGCCACTTGTCTCTATCATTTGTTGCACATTTAGCAAGCTGCTTGATTGTACTTCCTGCTTATTTCCCTTCTCAGATCTTTGATGGCATTGAAGACTAGATAGTCTTGTTACTTTACTCTCATGACTTGTTTAAGTTATTTATAATACAAGACTTAGACACCTTAGGATAGGCTAAATATTGAAAGATTTATCACATTTTACTTGCTTGATATTGTGTTGTTGGTTATAATTCTAATATTTATACTTGATATTTGTTCTTATTGTATATAATTTTGTATTAGGCTTAGAACTCTCTTATTTAAACAAAAGGGGAGGTGTTGTAGAAAATTCTTCAGCCATTAGCCTTTAAGATACCATTCCATTTGGGCATTGCCTTTTATATTCTAAATGCTAATGTAAAGCATGTACTGCTCTTGCTCTTCCAGCTGCTGAATTTGGTTCCTGTTTTCCCATGTGTGCAGAGGACTGTGATCTTTGAGTCTACCACTAAATAAATTACCCTTTATTATCCTCAGAACATGTGTGGGATTCCTTTTTAACATTCATCTTCAACCAACAAACAACAGGAAGCAGTTTAGAGAAAACAATGTTCAAATTTCTAAAAAGATTTTTTATAAATGTTTGTTTTCATTTAAAAGAGATTGTCCATGAATGCTAAAATGGTGACAGTCATTTTTCAAAAAATAAATAAAAATACAGGGGAATATGATATAGAGATGAATACTTTGCATTGGTATGGATCTTTGTCTATTTATACAGATTTAAGGTCAATTTTGTTACACTGTTTATATGTATTTCTGTTCTTGTTTAAGGTATTATGTGTTTGTACAGATCATTTAAAAATGTAATGTATAATTAAGGAGAGCAGATTAATAGATAGTAATTTATAATAGTCAAACTTGTAGTCATGTTACTTTAGTTTTCTAGCTATATAAAAGTATATTTCAGTTAGATAGTTAATCTTCAACACTTCGAAGACTGACAGAATATGGCATTTTGAATACTTTGAGAACTTAGACTTTTCTTGACAGTGAGACATGTCTGCTTCTGGCAGCACCAATTACATCAGAGAGATTGATGGGATTTGAAGAAACTTGTTATAGAATTTGACTTCAGTGTGACAAGGCTAGCTATTTGGGCATAAAAATTGTTCTTGCATGAACTGATTGATGTTATGCTGTGAATTGGACATGCAGGACACAGAAATAAGTGACTACTGAAAGATGGTCTTTAAGGTTCCTGTTTCACATAAGAAATGACCAGACCTTCTGCAGGACACAGAAAAAGACACTGATGTACTTTAACAATACTAGGCATAGCAGATCTTTAAATTTCCTGTTTCACTGAAAAGTCTGCCAGATATTACGGGCCTGTATGCTGAAGATGAATGTCCCAACATTCCAGAAGAACTTTGGCAACTGTCCAGACAGTGAGATGTCTCTGTCAATTCTAGAGTTTTAGAAGTTGCTTATGATGCACCTCCTCTTTACTTAGGTAATATAATGTCTTTCTAAGGTCTTTGAAGACTTGAAGACAGATAGTTATAGTTTTCCTTAGTTATGGTAAAGATATAAAACTTTAGACTCACAAGATAGAATAGATGATAGAGTATTTTCCTTAAATTGGCAAATGTAAATGGATTAAATATTGTAACTATAATTATTGTTTTATAACTTCTGTATACATAATTTTACTATGTTAAAGTTAAAACGATCCATTTTAATTAAACAGAAAATGGGAGATGATGTGCAATGTCCTTCTGTATATCTGTTGCTTTAATTGGTTAATGAATAAAATTGATTTGGCCTATGGAAGTGCAAAATATAGACAGGCAGAAAGACATATATAGAGAGAGCAGGCAGATTCAAGGAAAAACCATGTAGGTGCTAAAGGAGAAAGACACCAACCAGTAGGCCACATACTTGTGTTGATATTATAGATTGATAGAAACAGGTTAATTTAATATGTAAGAACTACAGATCTCTGAGTTTAACGCAAGCCTGGTCTACAAGAGTTAGTTTGAGGTTAGGCTCCAAAGCCACAGAGAACCCTGTCTCAAAAACCAAAGAAATGTAAGAACTAGAAATGCACCTGAGACATCAGTCAAACAGAGTTGTAATTGATATACTTTCTTTGTGATTATTCAGGTCTGTGCAACCAATAACAAAAGAGCAGTCTCCATTTGCATGTGTCAGAAATTTATTTTTTTCAATTGTATTTAAATAGCATTTTTCACTTATTGTATATCAACAGTTTGCCCTCATTTCTCTCCTCCTGTCTCTTTCTCCTGACCATCTGACCACTCCCCATCTGCTTCTCCTCCATCTCCATTCAGAAGGGCACAGGCCTCTCATGGGCTTGCACAAAACATGGCAGATCAAGTTCGGGCATGTCCAAACACTTGCCTTTAGGTCCAGGCAGGGTGAGGTAATCCAGCATGTGGAACAGATTACAAAAGCCAGCTAAGCACCAGGAATAGGTCCTGATCTCACTGTTAGAAGCCTTACTAAGCAACCAAGCTATATGATTGTCACACACATGCAAAGAGCCTTGGCTGGATGCATGCAGGCTGTGTAACTGCTGGCACAGCATTCATGAGCCTCCATGAACTCAGGTCAGCTATCTCTGTGGGTTCTCCCCATCATGATAAATCTATGCAGTCTCTCCTCCCTTTCTTCGGTAAGATGCTCAAGCTCAACACAGTGTTAGTCTGTGGATCTCTGCAGCTGTTTCCATCAGATAATAGGGAGAGAGTCTCAAATAGCAATTAGGGTAATCACCTGTCTGATTACAGTAGATATTCAGTTCAGAAACTCTGCCCACTATTGCTAGGAGTCTTAGTTGGAACCATTTTTATTAGTTCCTGATGATTAATCTGGCAACAGGGTTCTACCCAACCCCATAATGGCCCCTTCTATCAAGACATCTCTATCATTACTGTTCCCCTCCATCATGCCTCTAACCAGCATGCTCGGCCAACTCCATCCTCTTCCCATTCCTTGATCCTACAATCCTCAGACATGAGTTTACCCACTAGATCATTTTTACTTCCCCTTCCCAGTGAAATCCATGGGTCCCTCTTTGGGCTCATTTTGGCATCTAGATTCTCTGGGGCTGTGAATATTAGGTTTGTTGTCCTATACATTACTCCTGGTAATCACCTATGGGTGAGCACATACCATGTCTGTCATTCTGGGTCTGGGTTACATCACTCAGAATAATTTTTTAGTTCCATCCATTTGCCTGCAAACTTAATGATTTCACTATTTCACTGTTGATCAGAGCACAAACTTGTACAGCAATTTCAGAAATTGGTACAGCAGTTTTTAGAAAATACAGAAACAATCTACCTCAAGACCCAGGTATACATTTTGGGCATACACCTGAAGCAGGATTTCACAGACTCCTAGGGAAGAACCAAACACAATTTATTAAAACAAAACCAGAAATCAATAAAATGAGTCCTAATTATTCTGCTATACTCATAGTTTAGTGTTTAGCTCCATTAACACCAGAGAAACTTTCTCTGGCAATTAATGGAAGCAGAACCTAACATCATGAAGAGCACTGGAAATCCTGGGAAAGAAGAGCAGGAATGATTATAGGAGGCAGAGGGTCAAGGACTCCAGAAAAACATGATCAACCAGGACCAAGTATGCAGGGTTCATAGGGACTCACAGAGACTAAACTGGGAAAAGCGGATTCTGCATGAATATGTTTCATATTTTCTGCCTACAGGCTGTGGTTGTTTAACTTGGGTAACTTGTGGGATTCCTAACAGTGGGAGATGGTTGACTGAACTTGACACCTTTTCCCCTAATGCATTGTGACATCCAACCTTTATATGAGTGTTTGTGCCTAGATTTATTTTTATGTGTTAAGCTTTGTTTGGTTCTTATCTCTGGATGGCCTGTTCTTTTAAGAATGGAAAAAGAGAAGCAAATGATCTAGAGGAGAAAGGAGGTGTATTTATTGGGGACAGGGAGAGTATAGGGAGAGGGATGCTAAAGTCATGATGTGCTGTATATGAGAAAATTAATAACTTAAAAAGAAATCCAGAAAGCAACAACAAAGAGGGGAAGAAAATTAAAGAAACATTCCAAGACATACAAATGTAAATGAAGAAAATAATCAGAAAAATAACTCAAAGAGAAAGATATCAGAAAGGCAAAAATTTAGGAACTTAAACAGGAACAACAGAGCTAAGATTCACCATCAGAATGCTCGCTCCATTTCAACTGAATTTTCCACAACTCTTCAAAGGAAACTATTCAGCTTCATATTAATAAAGAAGAATAAAAACAGAATATCTTAAATAATGGTGAACAATAAAAGAAGTTTTAGAAGTTTCAACATTTCTGATGTCATGTTGTACTAAAATGTTATAGAATTAAAAACATGATATTGGTATAAAAAGAGACAAGTCATAGAATGGAATGGAATTGAAGTCCTAGATATAAATTCACACAGCTTTGAATACCTATCTTTGATAAAGAAGATAAAAATGCAGATTTGAAAAAATATGGTCTCTTCAACAAATGGTGCTGGCCTACCTGGATGTCTGCATATAGAAGAAAAGAAATAGATCCATACTGATCATGCTGCACAAAACTCAAGTCCAGATTTATCAAAGGCCTTAGTATAAAACCAGATACATTTAACATAGTAAAGAAAGTGGGAAAGATCCTCAAAATCATTGGACTGGGAGAAGAATTTCTGAAAAGAATAATGGTAGTGTATAGACAAAGACCGACAATTAGCAAATATTGCCTCATAAAACTGAAAAGCTCGGGGCTGGAGTGATGGCTCAGAGGTTAAGAGTACTGGCTGCTCTTCCAGAGGTTCAATTCCCAGCAACCACATGATGGCTCACAACCATCCATAATGAGATCTGGTGCCCTCTTCTGGTGTGTATGCAAGCAGGCAGAACAGTGTATACACAATAAACAAATATTTAAATAAATAAAATCTTTAAAAAAAACCTGAAAAGCTCCTCTAAGGCAGACTACATAATGGGAAGTTGTTTTTACCAACTGCAAATATGACAGAAGACAAATATCCAAAAATAAATGAAGAAATCAAGAGACTATGTATCAAGAAACAAATAACACAGTTATAAAATGGGACTCAGAACTAAAGTGAGAATTCTCAAAAGGGAAGATTCAAATTGCTGAGAAACACTTAATGAGATGTTCTTTTGCCTTGTCTCACTCTATACTTTTTCCATATATGGTGGTTTTCTCTTGGATTCCTGCACTTTTTAAAAAGGGTAATAGAAGCATTACCTCTATTATTTATTTGAGAGAAAGTTTAGCGATGGGGCAGATGAGTCTTTAATCTCAGCTCTCAATGATTGTCAAAGTCATACATTCACTCAGATATCAATAGAATGATTTTGAGTTCATTATGAATCTTATTGTATATTAGAGAAAAAAAAGTCTTTTACTTGGCGGTAATGTCCACTGGCCAGGTATTGTAACTTAAGTGGCTGAGTTGAAGTTTACAAGAGACACTGTACATAGAAGTAGTGTATATGTCACTTCTAGGCATCCTCATTAGAAGCAACAGAGAGAGACACTAGTTCATGCATACACCTTTTATTGTATCATAACAGGTGGTCTTGAACCACAACTACAGCTGCCACTTTCAATTTTGGAAATGGTAGTTTAGTAAGATGCTTTCTCTTTTATCTTTTGAAGGGAATTTCTCTCTGGTCTTAACAAAATTATGTAGCACTTGGGGATGAAGATACACCCCAGCAAGCCTGCACTGGAGGCCAAGATGGAGAAGACCTCCACAGCCACCATGACCTTGCCCTTGGTGCTATGGTAGACAGGAAGGAAGGTGACCCAGACACTGCAGAACACCAGCATGCTGAATGTCAACAACTTGGCTTCATTGAATGTGTCAGGGAGATTCCTGACCAAGAAAGCCACAATGAAGCTTCCTAATGCAAGGGAGCCATGGTATCCCAAGACACAGTAGAATGCAATAATTGAGCCCTTGTTACACACAATGATTATGTGGCCATGGTAATTCTTGGCATCAATGTCAATTGATGGAGGAGAAACTCCCAGCCAAATTGCACAGAGAATAATTTGGATGATAGTAAAGATGGCAATGATGAAGTTGGGTGCCCCTGAAATCAGGTAACACCTCATCCTTCTTCCGGGGATTGTGACTTTGAAAGCCAGAAGCACAGTAACTGTTTTGGCCAACACAGTGGAAACAGCCACCGTGAATACCACTCCAAATGTGATTTGCTGCAGGATGCATGTAGCTGCATTGGGATGACCAATAAAGAGCAAAGGACACAGGAAACAAAATATGAGTGAGACGAGCAAGGTGTAGCTGAGATTCCGGTTATTGGCCTTTACAAGTGGAGTGTCATGGTGCCTAATGAAGATCCCAAGAACTACAGATGTGAGTGCAGAGAAGCACAAGGCCATTAAGGTGAGAGCCATCCCCAAGGGGTCTTCATAGCTCAAAAAGCTCACAGCTTTGTCAATGCAATGGATCTGTTCTGCATTGGCATATTGGTCCTCTGGACACTTTACACACTGATCCACGTCTGCTGGAGAAAAAAGTATGATTAGTGCAGCTTGAGAATTCTTCTTGACAGGGCATTTTAAATATGTGTGTTGAAAAACATTGCAGTGTCTGCACCTTTCCTCAGGATGTAGCTGAAAGATATTGCTGCATAAGAATGCTTTGATTTCACGATACTCATTCATTATTTTTAGTGAAATGAAACCACACAACCATTATATTGTCTACTAAATGCTTGTTAATTATGCCATTTTTCATGTTACAGGAAAGCACAGTTATTTGTAGTAGAAATACAGTAGATAAAGGATGATGGAGAAGAGAAGGAACAAAGGAGAGGAGGAAGGGATATTTGTACAATTGTGCAAGGAGGGCTAAGATCTTCCTATGTACAGAGTAGAATCAGGCACAAACTGTATTAAAATGGCAATTTATTTACATAAAAGGTTACCCAATTTTAGTGTTGTCTACTGAGTTTTCTGTCCTGCACGGTTCCCGCAGTTGTTAAATCCCAAAGAAATCACACAGAGGTCTACATTAATCATAAACTGATTGGCCCATTAGCTCAGGCTTCTTATTAACTCTTGTAACTTACATTAGTCCATTATTCTTATCTGTGTTAGCCACATGGCTCAATACCTCTTTCAGCGAGGCATAGTCACATCTTGCTTCTTTGGTGTCTGGAGAGGACTGCAGAGGGAACTTCCCTCTTCCCAGGCAGGACAAAGATATACAAATAACCCCGACAACAAATGGCAGGAAGTACCCTGGAAAACTATGCCCACATTCTCAAGATATGGACTATAAATGTTCTTTTTTTTAAAAAAAAAAAGAGGGGGAAGTGGTGCAAGATGATTGTCTATATTCTGTCAATTATGTTTTAAATAAATGCTGATTGGCTAGTAGCCTGGCAGGAAGTATAGGTGGGACAACCAGACAGGAAGTAGATGCAGGTCAATGAGAACTGGAGAGTTCTGGGAAGAGGGAAGCTTCCTCTGCAGTCCTGTCCAGACACTGAAGAAGCAAGATGTGACTACACTGCTGAAAAAGGTACTGAGCCATGTGGCTAACACAGATAAGAAAAAATGGGCTAATGTAAGTTATAAGGGTTAATAAGAAGCCTGAGCAAATGGGCCAATCAGTTTATGATTAATGTAGACCTCTGTATGATTTCTTTGGGACTTAATGGCTGTGGGACCTGGTGGGAGGACAGAAACGAGGCAGGACAGAAAGCACAGACAACATAGTATGATGTGTTTAATTTGATTATCAGGTAAATTTGGGACAGCCACAAGTGGGTTTTTGCTAGCTTAATTTCAAACATGGATAGCTGGACCATGATAATCAGCCTCAGGAGAAAGAGGTGACTGAATAAGGCAATGGAACTTGGTGGCTAGCTTTAGAAATGTAATTGTCTTAGGATTCTTAGGTTTTACATTGCTTTGAAAAGAAATGATAACCATGTCAGCTCTTAAATGAAAATCATCTAATTGGGTGTCTTATAATTCAGATGTTCAATCATTATCATCATGGTGGAATGTGGTGGTATGAAGTTGGCCCTGGTGCTGGAGAAGGAGATTTGAATTCATATTTTTTGAGCCATAGTCAACAGGAATGACTTGAGCATACATGAGAATTGAAACTCTGCCTCCACATTGACACACTTCATGCAACAGGACCACACTATCTCCAACAAGGCTATACGTCCTAATTGTACCACTCCCCATGAACTTATGGTGGCAAATTATATTCAAGGTACCATAGTAATCTAGTGGTTTATAGCAAGGCAAAAGAATTGCTAGAGAAAGACAGAGTGTGCTAGAGACATGTTTGCCATGCTTGGGCTGGGGAGTCATTTCAGAATCATTAAGTTGTTGTGTATACATGTAACCTAACAAAAGAGCTCATTAATTTGAGGGTAATTTGGTTTATATGGGGTAAATTGGAAGTATGGGGAAATAAGAAATGAAAGCTTGTAAAGATAATTTTGATGTTTGAAAATATAAAGCAATTAAATAAACATGCCCTTAGTTTTATTCACATCTGATAGCAAGGATGTTGCTCTCCTGAGTATTATTGATAAGAAGCAGAAACCTGACAGTTCTCAAGCCCTGACAAGCAGGTGAGAGAACTGCCTCAAGGCTGCAAAACCACCCCTGCCCCCCACTGGATGCTGACCCTCCATGACACACTCCACTACCAAACCCCATGCACCTGACAATCCTCCCCACGGACAGCCCTTCCTCATAATGCCAGTAGTATACTGTGGGACAATAGTCATGTTCCCTATAAAGATTTGTCACTTTTATTGGTTTAATAAAATCCTGATTGGCCAGTAGCCAGGAAGGAAGTATAGACAGGGCAATCAGAATAGGAGAATTCTAGAAAGAAGATATACTCTGTCTTTTAGTCATCACCCAGCAGAGGATGCAAGATGAGAATACCTCAATGATAAAAGTTACATAGCTAACACAGAAAAGAATAATGGGTTAACATAAGTTGGAAGAATTAATTAATAAGAAAGCCTGAGCTACTAGGCCAATGAGTTTATAATTAATGTAGATTTCTGTGTGTTTCTTTGGGACTGAACAGCTGTGGGACCAGGCATGACAGAAAACCTCTGTCAACAGTAGTCTACATCAACATGGGTGCAAGTCTAGTTGGAAAAAAACAGGTGAGCGATCAGCCTTCTAGCTAGATCATCACAAAATTCAGAGCCTAATTAAACATCACGGCATATCTCATGCATTTCAAAATACCATTCCAGCCCCAGCAAGGCAGCTGGGCACTGCCCCAAACTCTGATGGAACTCCACTACTCTGGTGCCTGCCTACCAGCTGATAAGCAGGTGAGAGACCAGTCTCAAGACTGTACCAGAACTCTTGCTACACACTAGATTCTGTTCCTTAATGACACACTCCACCACAAAACCCCAGTTCCCTGAACATCCTACTTGTGGCCAGCCCTCCTCTGCAAGCCCAGCAGAATACATAGGCACAGCCACAAGACACATCAATTGGAAAAAAGCATCAGCAAGACAGCCCTAACACTGGTGGAACTTCACTGTTGTGGTGCAGTTCCCATCAGTTGTCAAGCAGGTACCTGAACATCCTCTCAATGACTGGCAGTGTCCTGTCAACCTAGAAGACTATAGCGACACAAGTGCAAACCACGCCATTTAGAAGAACAGGCACAGACACAAAGTATATCACTTGAAAGAACAGACTATTTAGGCACAGTCATGACCCACACCTGTTGAAAGAACAGATGAGCAAAATCCAGAATAAGAATACACTCAACAACTAAAAAAGCAATATGGGATCACCAGTGATCCTACAACAGTAAGACCTGAATATGCCAATACAGCTTAAACACAAGAAAACAGCCTTAATAATAACACTATGAAGATGATAAAGGCTCTCAAAGAGGAAATGAAAAATTTCCTTAAGAAATCAAAGAAAATACAAACAAAAAATTAGGAGAAAGCAATAAATCCTTTAAAAAAAAAACAAAGAAAATCAAGGAAAAAACAATCAAACAGGTAAAGGAAACAGCTCAAGACCTGAAAATTGAAATAGAAACAATAAAATAATACAAATTGAGGGAATTCAGGAAATGAAAAATCTGGGTAAGTGAACAGAAACTACTGATTCAAGAATCACTGACAGAATGCAAGAAATGGAAGAGAGAATCACAGACTTTGAAGACACAACGGAGGAAATAGATCCATAAGTCAAAGAAAATGTTAAATCCGATAAACTCTTAACATAACGCATCCAGGAAATCTGAGACACCATGGAAACACCAACCCTAAGAATAATAGGTATAGCAGAAGAAGAAGAATCCCAGCTCAAACATATTTACAGAAATATAGAAAATAAAATCATAGGAGACAACTTTCCCAAGCTAAACAAGGACATGGCTATAAAGGTAGAAGAAGCTTACAGAACATGAAATAAACTAGACCAAAAAAAGTACCCTCACCACATAATAACCAAACAGCATACAGAATAAAGAAAGAATTTTAAGAGATGGAAATGAAAAAGGTCAAGCAATATGTAAATACAGATTTATCAGAATTATACCTGACTTCTCAATGGAGACCCTAAAAGCCAGAAGGTCCTAAACAGGTGTTTTATAGAAATTAATGGACCACAAATGCCAACCCAGACTGCTATTCCCAGCAAAACTTTCAATCACTATAGACTAAGAAAACAAGATATGCCATAATAAAACCAGATTTAAATAATTCCTATTTACAACTCCAACACTACAGAAAGTGCTAGAAGAAAACCCCCAACCCATGGAAGTTAGCTACATGAAAACACAGGCAATAGATACAATAGTAAAACCCAAAGAAGGGAAACATACTCTACGAACCATCAAAAACAAAAAATAATAAGAATTAATAATCACTGGTTATCAACATATTTTAATATCAATGGACTCAATTTGCCAATAAAAAGTCTAACAGAATGGATATTAAAACCCGATCCATCCTTCTGGTGCATACATGAAACACACCACAACTTCAAAGATAGACATTACCTCAAAGTAAAGGGTTGGGAAAATGTTTTCTAATCAAATCAATCTCAGAAGCAAGCTGATGTAACTATCCTCAGTTAGTCAGTTTGTTAGTTTGAAGTCTAACAAAAAGACTTCAAACTAAAATTAACCAAAAGAGATGGAGAAGAACATCTCATATCCATCAAGATAAAGTCTCAAATCTGAAAATCTATCACCTAAATACAATGCACCAACATTTGTAAAAGAACGTTACTAAATCTTAAGTCACATATCAGACCCCACATATTAATAGTGGGAGACTTCAACACCCAATTCTCACCAATGGACAGGGCTGTAACACAGAATCTTAACAGAGAAAGAAGGGAACAAACAGATGTTTTGACTAAAATGGAATTAGTAGACTACTATGGAACATTTCACCAAAACATAAAAGAACATACCTTCTCAGAACCTCACAAAACCTTTTCTAAAATTGACACATACTGGATCCTAAATAAAATCTCAACAGATACAAAGAAATTGGAACAACCCCTTGTATTATATCAGGGTAAAGTTAGAGTTCAATAGCAACACAAACCAAAAAGAAAAAAAAAAAACAGACTCATGGAAATTGAACCACTACTGGGTCAAGAAAGAAATGAAAAAAATTAAAGACTTTCTAGATTTAAAAGAAAATAAACCCACAACATACCCAAACTTATGGGACACTAAGAAAGCAGTGCTAAGAGGAAATTTCATAGCACTTAGTGGCTACAAGAATTTGGAAAAATCTCACACTATCAACTTAACAGTACACCTGAAAGCTCTAGAGCAAAAAGAAATAAACTCAAACAGAAGGAGTAGATGACAGAAAATAATCAAATCCATGCGTTGGCTTTTTGGAACCTATTCCCTATGGTAGAATGCCTCACTCAGCCTCAATACAAGAGGTAGGATCTTGAACCTGCCTTAACTTGATATGTCATGCTTTGTTGGCTCCTATGGAAGACCTTACCTTTCTGAATAGAGACAGAGGTGTAGATGTGGGTGGGTCGGAAGGAGGGAGGTAGGGGAGGGATCAGAAGAGAGGTGGGAGGGGAAACTGTGGCTGGTATGCAAAATAAATAAATAAATGGACAAAACACCCACCATCCTATGAGCTCATTTAAAACAAGCAAGCAAATGAATAACAATGAAAGCAAATGTAAATAAGGAACAGTAATCCTATCACTGAAGGGAGAAACCTCTGTATACAGTTGGCATTAGAAAGACCTACATCCTGATGTCATCAAATTGGGAACAGACAAGCTCTATCGTTCTTCCATCTCTGTGAGACCCAGACTCTGTGAATGTACTCAAGTGTGAAGAAGATATTAATATAGCAACATAAGGACAATAACATAAGAAAACTCAAGCAAGAGTGGTAGTGCAGAAGGCTTGTTTTCAGGAATAGTACCCATTCATAAACTGTAATCTCAAGCTTGGCAAGTTTAGGACATGTGATTGCAATTCCTCTGAACCAATGTATAATTGTGGAGTCATGATGTGCTTTTAGATGTTAAGTATGTTTGTCTAGAACAATGCATTTTGGACACATGTAATAGTTAATTTGCTTAAGGAATTGGAAAGTTGGCTCAATTGTGCAAAGAATGCTCTGCTCTTGCAGAAGACCTGTATCCAGTCCTCAGAAGCTGGTGTAGGAGGTTCTTCTGTATTTGTGTTGCTTTTATTGGTGAATAAAGAAACTCCTTTGGCCTTTTGATAGGGCAGAAATCAGGTAGGTGGAGTAGACAGAACTGAACGCTGGGAAGAAGGCAGTGTGGCAGATGCAATGAAACTCCTGTCTGAGACTGATGCTGGTTAGAAATCTTTCCCCATAAGCCACGACCTCATGGTGCTATACAGATTATTAAAAATGGGTTAAATCAAGATGTGAGAGTTAGCCAAGAAGAGGCTAGTTATAATGGGCCAGACAATAATTTAATTAATACAATTTCCATGTGGTTCTTTCGGGGTTAAGCTAGCCGGGTGGTGGGACGCAGCCCGCTCGCCTCTCACTACAAGCAGCCATGTAGGGTGTCGCACAACTGTCAGTAAATCTAGCTACAGGGACATTGGATGCTTCTTACATGCTCCTGCAATTTTATACACATACCCACATGTCTCACATACATAAACATGACAAAAATAGAAATAAAATATTTTTGTTTAACTGTTGTTGTATTTATCAATATAAGTACCATTGACTCTTATAAATTTTTCCATTAAAAGGCAATTCATTAGAGTTTGTTTATTACTTTGGTGCATGATGTATGTGTGAATACATAGAGGTCAGAATACAGTTTCTAGGAGTTGGTTACCTGTTTGAACTACATGGGTCCTGCATATGAACTCATTGTCAGCTTTAGTAGCAAGGGAATCAATTACTTTGCCATCTTATTGGTCATAAGTGCCTTTAAAGACTTTTATTTTATCACATAGATTGAGAAACAATAGAGAAATTCAGTATGTCTATTATTTGTACCTAGTCAACCGTAAACAATAATCATTTGACTAAGAGCTTGTAGGTTGTAATACCATTCAGATCATTGTGACTAAGTCACTTTCATACAAACTTGTTTAAATCTTACATGTGTAACATTATTAAGTGGGTGCTGTATATAAAAATATTGAATTGCGATTCCTCACAGTTCTATATCATGTGTCAGTACTTACCAATATTTCCCTAGATTACAAATCACATTGATCCTTTGAAAAAGGGGTCTCTGGATATTGCTTGAAGTCTTCTTCCTCATATTTAACTGTTTTTGATAATTGTACAAGCAATTATTCCTGTTTTCATTAACCTTACAGAGGACTTGCAATTGGTTCCTAGCACACACATGACAGAGTTCAGTGGATCTGATGCCCTATTCTGATCCTCACTGATTCTTACCTGTACATGGTGCTTTTAAATGTCTGTAGAGACACATAAACACATGGAAATAGATTAAACAATCAATAGGAAAGGCCTTGTTTAGAATTTCCTTGCACTGCTGTTTGATTATCAGAACTGTTTCTTTGAGAAACTGACACATGTCATGAGTTTTCTATGAGTCAAAGATGTATGTGATAGCATATGGTGTGACTTAAGGGACATTGATATTGATCACATTCCAATAAATCAAACTTAGGAAAGTGATATATTTGATTTGTGCAGTGGGCTTTTAGACCATTTGAACATCCCTGTGTATGTTAGAGAGGATGATCAATGTGAAGGATTTATCTTGGCAGCAAATACTCACTTGTCTCATTAGAAACTTCATTTTCTGGGCAGGGACTGCAATCAAAACAGCAGGCTGCCATTCCCTCCTGCCTGAACTTTCTGAATCCAGGGCCACACTCAGCACTGCACACAGAGGGCGGCATCTAAGGAAAATTAGACACATGCTGATATCAGTTTTACCTACTCCTTCCATAACTTCCCATGTTAAAATCTCAATAAGATTTTCACTTAGCATTTCATAGAATGTCAAACTATACAAATGTGTAGAAACAATTTAATATGAAGTTGAGTAGCTTCACATTGCTGGAAATTTAGGAAGATGAATGAATTGTTCACTCTGGACAAACAAACACTACAGAGCATGCAAACTGGTTTTTCAACTTCATTTTTGACAACTTGAGACACAGTTCATTAAAAGTTAGAGGGAACCTTAACCAAAACAATTCTTTCCATTGGACTAACTTGCCATTATCTTTAAAACATTTTATTGATTAGTATTTATTGTAGTAGTGCCCAGCCCAGTGTGGGCAGTGCAGTCCCTAGGCAGGCTGTATGAGAAATCAAGCAGAAGACAGTAAGCAGTGTTCCTTCAGGGCCTATGCTTTAGTTACAGTCTTCAGATTCCTGCCTTGCCTTCCCCCAACTTTAACCAATGTGACAAATCAACCCTTCCTCCTCACTTTCCTCAGCATTAGCGTAGAAGCTAGAACTAATGGACATCTGACACAGGGAGATAACTCCTCAAATATCAGATAGCACACAAGGACTCCACTAAAATACCACTGCAAAGCATGCCAGACTGTAAAAAAGACAAGTAAATAGGCGGAGCCTGGTGCATTTCTAGTGATAAAATTCTTTGTTGATGTGCACTGAGTTAACTAAAAGATTTCTTGAGGTTTAAAATAAAATAACTTTATATCATCAGAAACCTGGTGATAGAGATCCATATGCTGCTTCGGAAAGCTGCTAATATTGCATGCTCACATTGTACGCTTTGTTCAGGGCTGAGTTCTGTGTCGAAACTGCAGTGTCTCCTATGCACAGGCTCTTTCATATTCTCCACAATACGGTTAGGTACACATCGCTCCCATCTTCTGCTGTCTCCTTGAGAGAGGGTTTGACTATGTAGTGGTGGTGGACCTCAACTCCCTGTACAGACTAGACTGACTGAGATCCCACTGGGATTTGCCTCTTCTATCTCCTGAATGCTGGGGACAAACCTGTATTCAACCAGTGGACACATTTCCTCTCTTCATTTCTGTTTTTCATGGTTACCATTTCCTTTTGTACTTGTTCAAATATTAAGGGCTATTTTGAATAAGACTGTAGAAAATGTATATACTTTTCCAATTTTTACCCATAAATTTTGAGGCACAGTCTCTATATGCAACCCTAGCTGTGTTGAACTTTTTATGTAGGCCAGACTTGCCAAAGACAGACAGGGATTTGCCTGTCTCTGCCTCCCAAGAGTTTGGATTAAGATATGTACCACCACATACAACTGGCCTCACTTAGGAGTTTAGTGGACATTCTTTAGTTTCTCTTCATGTAGTACAATGTTTTCTAAAGGATTGGCACAGAAAACATTTTTAAAGTGATCAGGCTGAAAAATATTAATTAATGAAAAAACCTGATTTAATCGAGATGTGCTCCTTCTTTTATGTCAGTTTTTTTTAAATCTTAACTCTGAATGAATGCAGAAATTGTTGCAAGCACTTTCTACACATATTTGGATAATCCCCTAGTTCTAGTCATGAGTAGTATTAATGTGCCACATTTACATTACTACACATATTTGGGTAATCCTCTATTACTATCCATGAGTCTATTAATGTGCCACATTTACATTACTGATCTGCATATGTTGAACCAAACTTATATCCCATGAATACAGTCATTTTTATCACAGGGGTGAATATTTCTGTTGTGTTGTTGAGCTTTATTACTCAGTTACTTGAGAATTTTTCCATCCATGTTCATCAAAATGTTTACTGTCTAATTTTCTTTATTATGCTATATTTCCTCAAAATTCTTTTCCTCCTCATACTTATAAAATGGGTCTCTTCATCTTTGTAGGTGATGTTTGTTTTTGGAAGCAAAAATGACTGCTGGTTTTACAACCAATGTTAATGTTTATGTATTCTGGCTAGAGAATGGGAAGATTAACACTAAATTACCATTGAAAACTATTTGCCAATTATTATTACTCATTGTTATTATTGCAATATTGGATACTTTTCTAACAGATGTTTTCTTGTCTGGTGTTTTCATGCTGTCTTTATATACTTTGACTACTTGTGTTTATGTTATTTTTCAGTTTGTAGGAGTTCTTCCATAGTAGAAAATGCTTATGAATTCCTATAATTTATGTTCATCATTGAACTTTGTTCTTTCACTGTATTAGTTAGGGTTCTCAGGAGTAACCAACTTGCAGAACAAAACTGTCCCTGTCTCCAATTCTCTCCTCTCTTTATATATGCACATATGCAATTTAAGAGAGTGTCTTATAACTTGTAGTCTAGCTAATCCAGTAACTGCTGGATATGAACGGAAAGCCCCAAAATCAAACAACTTCTCAGTCCATGAGGCTGAATGTCTCAGCTGATCTCTCATGTACACTGGAATCCCAAAGAAGTAGGGACTGATGCCAGTGAAAGAATTGATGGGTACCAGCACACAAAGAGCAAAAGCTTCCTTTATCTATGACCTTTTATAGGCTTCCAACAGCGGGAGTAGCCCAGATTAGAGATGGATTAAAGTTGTGTCTTCACAAATTAAAATCCAGATAAAAGATGTGTCTTTCCCTGCTTAAAGGATCTCAATTAATAGTAGGTCTTCTCTCTCTCCCTCCCTCCCTCTCTTTTCCTCTCTCCCCCTCTCTCTTTTTCTTTCTCTCTCTTTCATTCTTTGTGTTAGTCTGCTTGTCTGTATGTTTCTCTGTCTTTTTTCTTTTCTCTTTATTTTTTTTTATTTTGATCTTAAAGATAAAATTTATCTTTTACCCTGGCTGTCCTGGAACTCACTTTGTATACCAGGTTGTTCTCCACCTCAGAGATCCACCTGCCTCTGTCTCTGGAGTTCTGTGATTAAAGGCATGCACCACCACTGCTCATTGTAAGGCATGTCTTCCTATGTCAAAGATATGGATCATAAGTGGATCTTCCCAATTCAAATTAAGGAAAAATCACTTTCAAATATGCCCTGCATATTTGGGTTTTATTAAATTCTAAATAATGTCAATTTGATACTAAGGAAGAGCCATCAAAATCTCCTTCCATTATAAAGGATAACTTTGTTGTACATAATAACTGCATTTGATAATTATGATGCTAACTCTTCAATTGTATCCCTGACACCGTCCCATTTTAAGAGACTACATGAAGGAATCTACTGTAATCCCAGGGGGAGATTCTGTGAAATGGGATTCTTTCCTGAAGCCTTCAGGTTCTTCTCTTTGTCCTGTAAATTTCAAATTTTAAGTAAAATATGTCAGGGAAAGGTTCTCTTCTTTTATTATGTGTTTGGTATTTAAATGCCTCCTGTTTCTAGGTGGCCACATGTCCCCCTGTATTTTGGAAAATTACTTTTACACTTTATTGGACAAACGTGATTCTTATGGTATGTCCTTCTCTTCTGCCAATAGCTTAAAAAATGGATCCTTTAATTGTATCCTCTCGGTCATTTTTTATTTTTCCTTATTTTTATCTTTGTCATATTTTCAGATTTCTATTTTTAGCCTGGTCTTCAAGTCTTACCACCCTGTCTTCAACTTGAAGCATTCCTTTAATGAGACTTTTCACTGAGATTTTTATTGGCTTTCATTTGCCTTTCCATTACATATTTTAGTTTGAATATTTTTCATTATTTTGTCTATTTTGGAATGTGTCTGTCACATGCTAACATTGTTCCTAATTTTATGCAAGTATTTATGAGTTCATTGCATTGCTCTGGAGGTAATTTGACTTTCAGGATCATCTTTGGGTTCTTTGTTAGTATGTGATTGAACACACTCTTGTTTAAACCTGTGACTCTAACATTAGGAGTTGTGTTGCTCTGATGTCCTCACATTCTTCTTCATTTGTTTCTGCATGAAAATTTGCACATTTGAGAGTATAGCACTGGTTGCATAGTGTGTAATCTTCTGTATTCTTCCAGTGGGTGTTTTAGCAATAATCAAGTGAGGCTTGCTTAGAGCACATGTGAAATTTCACTGCTGCTCTCTGAATGGCTATGTATCTCAGTAGTTAAGCATTCAGATCAAATGTCCTTTTCACTGAGAATGACACTGCTCATCACTCTGAGAAAGGATATTAACTGTAGATTTCATACTACCTGGGCTACCTGAGATATAACTTCAGATCAAGCTTGAAGTCTGTCTTGAAGTTAACTCCTTTAAAATTCAAGTCACTTTGTAGTTGGGAAGTTTGAATTGGATACCTTAAAACCACCCATGTGAGAATTCTTATCTATAACATACCTAAAATCCATAATGGATCATATCATTTATAAATTTTCAAAAACCAATTTTTTTTACTAACAATATCTCCACTGTAGAGCCCCAAAAATGTGAGCCTATTTCCACCTTGTCTGAAGGCTAGACATGCTGACTTTGGCTACACAACATATCTAGGTTGTGGATCCTTCGTTCTTTTGACATTAATAAGGCTCATACAGTCAGATCCACTCCAGCCTGACTAATGGTCAGGATATTTGAGCATACTTCTGCTACTACTATTGAAATAGAAAGTTTGACCTTAGGTGTGGCTGGCTGCCTTTAGTATACTTGTTCTAGGGTAGGTCCACTGCCTAACCAACAGAACGTATTTCTCATGGATTAATGGTTTGAAAGTATTGAAGCAAGTAACTGTTCTAATTGTCCTTTGTATCATGTTGAAGCAGTCTTTTGTTTTCTTCACTCTGTTGTATTGGGGTATAAAAGTGTATGGAAATTAAATGCAGGGGGATTTCACTATTCGCTGGAACTCCCTCTAATTAATTGCTTGATGGCTCAAAATATTGAAGCAAGTAACTGTACTAATTATTCTCTGTATTGTGTTAAAGCAGTCTTTTGTCTTCTTCCCTCTGTTGTATTGGGGTATAAAAGTGTATTGAAAATTAAATGCAGGGGGATTTCAGTATTCACAGGAGTCCCTCCCAGTACTATCCTCTGTTTTCTATTTTATTATTTTTACTCATGTCTTCATATTCTTTACTAACTTTTCTGACCCCCAAACCCCTACACTGGAAGTGGTATTTTTGTCAAAGCTGCTCTCCAACACCCTACCCACATAGATAAGTAAACTAG
>PVIU01026569.1:0-21782 GCA_004026605.1 Ondatra zibethicus | reverse complement strand
CCACCGGCACCTCTCACGGCAGCGCCGCCTGCCCACCGGCACCTCTCACGGCAGCGCCGCCTGACCACCGGCACCTCTCACGGCAGCGCCGCCTGACCACCGGCACCTCTCACGGCAGCGCCGCCTGACCACCGGCACCTCTCACGGCAGCATCACCTGCCCACCGGCACCTCTCACGGCAGCATCGCCTGCCCACCGGCACCTCTCACGGCAGCATCACCTGCCCACCGGCACCTCTCACGGCAGCGCCGCCTGCCCACGGGCACCTCTCACGGCAGCGCCGCCTGACCACCGGCACCTCTCACTGCAGCATCGCCTGACCACCGGCACCTCTCACGGCAGCATCGCCTGCCCACCGACACCTCTCACGGCAGCATCGCCTGCCCACGGGCACCTCTCACTGCAGCATCACCTGCCCACGGGCACCTCTCACGGCAGCGCCGCCTGACCACCGGCACCTCTCACGGCAGCATCACCTGCCCACCGGCACCTCTCACGGCAGCGCCGCCTGCCCACGGGCACCTCTCACGGCAGCATCACCTGCCCACCGGCACCTCTCACGGCAGCGCCGCCTAACCACCGGCACCTCTCACGGCAGCGCCACCTGACCACCGGCACCTCTCACGGCAGCATCACCTGCCCACCGGCACCTCTCACGGCAGCATCGCCTGCCCACGGGCACCTCTCACGGCAGCATCACCTGCCCACCGGCACCTCTCACGGCAGCGCCGCCTGCCCACGCAACAAGTGGCCTTTGGTATCCTCCTAGGGAACAGATATACAATGCGCCTTTGGTTTCTCTGGTGTCTTGTGCATGGCATCTCACCTGGAGAGAGTGTGCACTTGAGGTCTGAGAAACAAATGATGGTCTAGGTTTTTAAACCAAGTATGGCTATGCTGGCAAATGCCTGCTTTACATCCTGGTTCAGGATAAGGAATGAGCTGCCAATGTGGCCACTGAGCTGAGTGCTAGAGATAGATGTGTTGTACGAAGACCCTGTCCTTGAAGAACCCTAATGTTTTGAAGGGTTTGGCTCATTCTTCCCAACAGGAACCAATGCCTAATTTTTTTTTTTTGCATTTTAATAACAAACTCACCACATAGACTACACAGTCTCCTGAGATGGTTCATTATGAGGGAGAGACAATTTCCTTTCTTTCCTTTTTTTTGGTTTTTCGAACAAGGTTTTGCTTTGGAGCCTGTCCTGGAACTTGCTCTGTAGACCAGGCTGGCCCCGAACTCATAGAGATCCGCCTGCCTATGCCTCCCGAGTGCTGGGATAAAAGTTGTGCGCCACCATTACCCAGTTTGTTTGTTTTAAAGCTTCACAAATGTTTGAAATGTGCAGCTATAAACAAACTGTTCTACATGACCCCGCTGACCCTGTGGTCTACCCAAGTGTCCTTCTCCTAACACCCCATCTGAGGGTTTTGTACTGCTGTCTCCCCACAGCACACTGTGGTTTCCACTCAAGCGGCTCCCATCCCTGAGACCTTTCCAGGACAGCCCCACCCAGAGAGAAGCACCTCTTCCAACACCTGCTTTCCCGCGCCGTATCTTATTTCCATATACCATGGGACACGCTGTTTGTCTCGGCCTCCCTGCTCAAACGCTGATGTCACACCAGCAGCGACTTGGACATCTCTTTATCTGTCCTTTGGCCTAAAACAGAGCCTGGTACTCAGCAAATGGTCAGTAAATAGGCAGTGAATGGCTGCATTACGTCCCACAGGCCCTACTAGTGAGAAAGCCTATGGAAGTGAAGGAGCCACCGAGATGCTTGGCAAGTAACAACACCAACACCAAGCCTGAGAACCTAAGTCTCATACCCAAGACCCATATGGTGGAGGAAACTGACTCCAACAAGTAGTCCTCTGACTTTCACATGTATGTTGTGGCACCTGTGTGCACATGGATGGACACATACACATATTGTAAAAAATTAAGAATGTATAGAGTAAGTTTCATAAAAGTCACCCCTTTGCCGGGAAGTGGTGGTACACGCCTTTAATCCCAGCACTTGGGAGGCAGAGGCAGGTGGATCTCTGTGAGTTTGAGCCCGGCCTGGTCTACAAAGCTCCAAAGGTACAGACAAACCCTGTTTCGAAAAACCAAAAAAAAAAAAAAAAAAAGTCTCCTTATAAGATTATTACCCCTAAGTGCTTAGGGGTCTGGAGAGGTTGCTCAGTGATTAAAAACAGTGATTGCTCTTCCAAAGGAGCCAGGACCCACACGGCAGCTAATAACTTCTGGTCTCTGGGAGTACTGCGTGCATGTGGTACACACACATAAATGCAGGCAAACCACATTTACACGTAAAATAAAAACAAATAAATCTCAAAATTGCTGGGAATCAGAAATAACAGATTGTTTTTTTTTCAGATTTTAGAAAATTTTCTCTCTTGTTCTTTCCCCCTGTCTCTTTCTCTCTCTCACATACATATACACATTTTAGAGATGGGATCAAATCTCACATATACACAAAATTCATCATGTTTTATATAAACTTCCCCCACACAGCCTGGTGAGAATTTTAGACAGTATTTCTAGTGCACCTAAGTTTTGATTATGTTCTATCCCATGAGGACGGCTGTGGACTTTCCACTGTGCCATCACATTGACACTTGAAAAGTTTGGGATTTGGAACATTTTGGGGTTTTGGGAGTTTCTGGTCCCAGGCACTTGGATAATAATACTTAGGTTTTCTTCAAGTTAGGAAATTACCAACCTGCATTAAAAAAATCAAAGTGCCAAAAGCTAAACAATTCTTGTCTGGGTTTGTTTTTTTCCTTTTGAGCCAGGGTTTCTGTGTATGGCCCTGGCTATCCTGGAACTCACTCCATAGACCAGGCTGGCCTGATCTCAGAGATCTGCCTATACGATATTAGTAGACAACTTGACAGAATCATTAAATAATCTACCTTAATAGAAACTGTTTCTTGGAAAAATCCAACAGGCTTATTTTTAACCCATATCACTTCCAAAAGGTCCAAGATGGACAGTTTTACTCCTCTGAACTTAAAATGGAAAAAACAAAAAACCCTACCTGTCCCAACAATGCCGCCTTCTCATTCTTGCCTCTCTGGGATGTAGCAGTTTCATGGTTGAGCACTGGCTCCAGAGGACAGAGAGAGGAATCCTGTGTCTACCTCTGTGTCTGGTGTGTGCTTCATTTTCTAAACAATTTACTGCTCTCCCCTTCAGTGTTGAAGTAACAGAGTGACAGGGAGCCAGACCGAGACTGACACTATGCTGTGGAATGACATGAATTCTCACAGATGAACAGCGTTCGTCAGGTGATCTCCATTTTGTGCCGACTCACAGCAGGATGTAATGTCCCCACACAACAGTGGTCATAGCATTTTGTGCTGGCTCACAGCACTTTGCCTTTACTTTGGACTTTTTGTTTTTTGAGACAGGGTTTCTCTGTAGCTTTGGAGCCTGTCCTGGATCTAGCTCTTGTAGACCAGGCTGGCCTCGAACTCACAGAGATCCGCCTGCCTCTGCCTCCTGAGTGCTGGGATTAAAGGTGTGCGCCACCACCGCCCGGCTACTTTGGACTTTTAAATAGAACTCACAATGCACCACACAGGCAATAAGCACACCAAGCACAGGAGGACACACGTGCAGCAGGGAGGCTTGAAAGAACGGCGTGTACCTGTGTGCGTTCGCAGATGTTTCTTTAGTTGAGACACATCCATGAATTTTCGATGGCAGTGGCTGCATTCTGGTAGTGAGTGGCCTTGCCGCAACGATAAAAAAAGTGTCAGTGCATGCATGCTCTCCCTGCATTTCTTCAGTGATTTCTGTTAAAGCGCTTCCCTGAAAAATAATCACTGTAAATATGGCACTTTCCAACAAAAATAAACTTTATTACCCCAATGCATCTCAACTCAGCAAGAGTCCCCCTCGCCCTTCTAAATACCCTTCTCTTCAAACACCGGAGGGACTGGCCAGCTGAGCTTGAGTGATGCCCACCCCGTTTCATTTCTTATCAGCTGGCAGGAAGAATAGGACCTTTAGCAATCAGAAGCCATGGGTGAGACATCCCTTTCTAGATGCCACTACTAATAGCCAACTAACTGAAGCCTCTTGAGCAAGCAGCACTTTTGGATACAGCAGTTCTGTGGTGGTTCTATGTATAGTTCCAAAATTATGGTGCAAACATTAAATTACAGTAGTAGAATAACACTACAACCTCTGACTTTTCTTTTCTTTTTTAAAGCTAGTTTCAGGTATCCCAGGTAGGCCTTACATTATATTAACGTGGTATCCTCATTACATACCTGAAGATGATTTTGAACTTCTGACCCTCTTGCCTCCATATCTCAAGTGCTGGGATAACAGATGTGTGCTCGCATGCCTAGTTTTATGTGACACTGAGGATAGAACCTGGGGCTTCATTCATATTAGGCAAATTCTCTAATAAATGAGCTGCAGCCCAACTGTTTTTTCCAGTTCTTTCATTCATTCTGTAAGATGAACCTACTGTTTCACAAATACTCTGTATCTGCATTTCTTCCCCAGTGATGCAAAACTTTTCTCACCTTATTGGTATCGTACCTGTATGGACTCGATAATGACTCTTTAGCTGTCTTTTCTGGCTGAAATATTTTCCACACTGATCACAGGTAAAAGACTTCTGCCCTGCCAAATAAAGAATAAAAAACACTTAAAGCATGCCCAAACTGCAGAGAATTAGAATGCCCATGAAGTTCAGTAACACAGTGCTCAGGTTCCCATTTTCTACAAGTGATATGAGCATCTTGTCTACATACCCAGAAGAAGCCTTTCTAGGGTGTGTAAAACTATGCAAGGCCATGGGGGAAGTGGAGCCTGGGGTAGAACTGCAGGCGGCAAGTGGTTCTCACATAGAGAATTCTAAACTCTAGTGTTTAAGTAAAATACATGTAAACGCACACTGCCCTGCAGCGGCCAGTTACTAAGTTCTAGCTGAAGGCTGGTGTTGCTCATAACAGCACATCAACACATGCACAGTCCTGTCTTTCAATGGCACTGTGTGGGAAATGACACCAGGCTGAGAAAACACCATGTAGATGCTAAAAATGCCACCCCAGGACATAGGAACCTGGTGGTTGGGGGCCTTCTAGTGCAAGTCCCATTACCTGAGTGCAGGCTCATGTGCTCCAGCAGTGAGTGCTTGGTGGTCAGCGCCTTGCTGCACACAGTACAGGTGTATGGCCGCTCCCCCGTATGCATCCTGCTGTGGACCTGCAAGGAGTGCTTCTGGGCAAAGCCCTTTCCACACTCATTACATTTGAACGGTCGTTCCCCTGCGATCAAAGCCAAGAAGCATGTGTGCTCTTCTCTTCCTCCCAAATTAAAATATGTAATATAGAATCATTCATAATGTTAAATATTTAAGGCAAACACCCCAAGTCCAGTGGATAGGTGAGCTATCAGTAGTAAAAGTCTAGAAAGTGGAATAGATGAAATCAAAACCAACAGGTAGAAGCCATGAGATGCAACCTAACTTTTAAAACCCAGCCTTCATATTCATAGAAATGCTAATAGCTTTTAGTGCCCTGATCTTGCATATTATTAGAGGTTAAAAAAAATCACTGCATTTGGGGCTGGAGAAGTGGCTCTGCTCTTACAGAGGACCCTAGTTGGGTTCCTAGCACCCACAGAGTGACACCCAACCACCTGAAACTCTAGTTCCAGGGAATCTGACTGACAGCTCTCTTCTGGTCTCCCTGGGTACTAGAAATTCACATGGTGCACATACATACATATATGTAGGCAAACACTCACACATAAAATAAAAACCAATCTTTATACTACAGTCAAGGGAAGCCTCTGATAGTGAAGACAGATTCCACAACAGATAAGGAAATCAGCAATGCACAGAAGATATCAGGGACACTGGGCACAGCAGCACATATATGTAATACCAGCATTGGGAAGCTGAGGCAGGATGATCAGGATTTCAAGGCCAGCCAGACTACACGAGGTCATGTCTCAAACCAACACAAAAACTTATTGGGGCTGGGGGATTTAGTTTAGGTGCAGAGTAACTGCCCAAGGAAGTACAAGGCCCTGGCTTGGGGCTCTAGAACTGAAAAGAAAAATTTAAGTTCCTAAAAACAAAACAAAAATGTAGAAATAGCAAACCTAGAGGCTTACAAGTACAGTGGCAATCTCTCAGAAACTAAAACAAAGATGGAAAGTACAGGTGAAAAACAAGGAAATTACAAGTTGTGTCTAAGAAATTAAGACAGCAGGACTTCTGAACTGGAAAAGAAACACTGGGGACAAAATAATGTATGATAAATAAAAGCAAAAGGAGAAACCATGCATACAAAGGCTGAATGCAAAGTTTCAGGCCCAAGGGAATAGAGGAAAGATTCTACACGCTGTTTTACTGAACAGTGAAATACTTTAAATTATGCACAGTTTGGATAAACAATCTAGTATTTGCATCCATCAGTTACAGAGCCCATTAGAAAATAAAACAGAACCCACCACCATTCAACATATAGTCGGGATTTTGTTCTGTTCATAGTACCCTAATTCAGGTTCTCATCATACAGAACCTGAGGGGCTTTCTTTATCAAGAGAGCATCTCACATATCCCTTGCTTGCCTTGCAGCCAAGTATACTCCTAAACTTGAGATCCTCCTGTCTCCATTTCTGGAGTGCTGGGATCATACAATGTGTCACCTTGCCTGGTTTCTGTGGTGTTGGCGAGTGATGCGAGTATAGTCACTCTGTTGACAGAGCTACATCTCTGGGAAACTTCAAACAAACATGGCTAATCCGGAGAAATACACCAGAAACCTGGGTGTGGGCACAGGTAGCTGCAGAAGCTATAGGTGGCGCTAATGAGCAGGCTCAGAGACACAGCAGCAGGTGCTGCTAGGTCACGTGACAGCAAAACTAAACACTAGCCCCTATACGGAGGCTTACCAGCGACAATAACAACCTGACCTGAAACAGGGCAAATTAAACAGCTCAAGAAAATGCTTGAGGATTTCTGCTAGAGATACATTGTCCAATATGGTAGCCATCAGATATACATGGTTATTCAAACTTAGGTTAGCTGAAACAAAATTAAAATTCAGTTTCTCAGTCTTGCTATCTAAATTCAAGTGATAAAATTTCTATGTAGGGCTGGGATACAGTTTGGCTGTAAAACGCTTGCTTGGCATGCACCTAAACCCTGGGTTCCATCCCTGGGACTGTAAAAGAGGAAAAAAGGTCTCTGTGTTGTCAGTGGCTGCCATATTGGTCATATGGAGAGGACATTTCAATGACAAGGGGGACTAATGCCAATGCTGAGTCAGAGGCACCCAAAAGAAGAAAAATCTTCACAAGATAGCTAAACTATAAAGATGTCTATAGAATGGCAAGAGAATGCTTCTGCAAAGATGGGGAACACTAACAAATCAAAGGGCAGGAGGGGCTGGATAACTTGATAAGTAAACAAAGCTGGATCAGCCTGCTGGGTCATCATGGCATGACTGAGTCTGCTCTAAGACCCTCTCCTCATCTGTACACTGCGGATGTTACCTACTGTGAGATTACTGAGAACTAAATACAGTAGCACATAAGAAGGCTTTATTGCAATGCCTATCATGCAGAAATGGAACAATTATTAAATACTGTCATGACAATTCCCAATTTCCCAATGAGGTGCACTAAGTTTGGAAAGTGTAGTTACCAGTGTGGCGCCTCTGGTGGATGGCTAAAAAGTGATTATACTTAAAGACTTTGCCACAGTCTGGACAGCGGGCCTCGGGACCACTGGCACGCTTTTTTCTTCCACATAGCTTCTTGGCTGAAGCCTGGTCATCTTCATCTCCAATGAGTTTGTAATCTTTAAGCTTGACAGACCTCCGAATCCTTCGCTTGCTGTACCTACTCAGGCTATCCTGTCCATCCCGAGCCTTGGGGTCACGGTTCTCATCCTTTCCGGCCGGCAGCTCCTCCACTCTCCCGGGCTCAGCTGCAGGTTCCGAGTTCTTTTCTTTTGGCATCTGTTCACTCAGTTCCACACCGTCCCCTTCTCTAGCCACAGAGTTTTGTCTGTTCTGAACCGAACTGTTCACTCTTAGCTGCATCTCTTCCTCTGCAGCTAGTTCTGATTTCCCCTCCTGCATGCTACTGCCTTTTCTAGGTCTTCCCCGTTTCCGTTTTAAAGGATCATTCTTCTTATTAGAAATAACGACCACTGGGGTACCAGTGCCATTCAGAGCCGGCGGCTTTGGGGAGCTATGGTTCGTCTGGAAGTCTGTGTATGCCTTTATCAGATCATAGACTTTCAAGAATTGAGCAGTGGCCAGGATCTGTTCTGTAGTTTTCTCACTGGCATGTAGATAGCCTGTGTAGATAAATTCCAGCAGAATACCAAAGGTGTCTGCAACCATGCCTTCCAACATATAGATTGACTGGCCAATCTCGCCCTCTTCCGCAAACATCATCGAGAAATACTCGCTACTGGCAGCGAGTAAGGCTTTGTGGGCTCGGAAATGCACATTCTCCACGATTAAAGTAATATCACAAAGAAAGCCTCTCTTCCTCTGGTCCTCAAGGCTAGCCAGGACAGTGTCACTGTGCATGTCTGAGTGTACAACAATCTGAGCAGAAGGCTCCAGTGTTGTCTCTGCCATCTTCTCCAGACTCTGAAGAGGCTTAAATCTGAAATAAGAAAAACAAGGTTCATTTAGGAGGAAATACTGTCTAACAAGGCTGTGTTCGTGTTTTAGTTGACACGAACCATCATTGTCATTACCACCTCTTGAAGTGTACTTAGAAACTCAGCCTTGAGTTCTCACCCTGTTGTGGCTATGGATGCCTCTATAATATCCACATAACCTCTTATGGTCTGGAATTTCCTCTGGAAATTACAGAACGGGATCAAACATCTGTACAGTCTTCCCTTGCATTAACTTGGTATTTAAAACTTTATAAGTGTGGCTGCACAGTCGGACGTTGGTGGCACACGCCTTTAATCCCAGCACTCCGGAGGCAGAGGTGGGTGGATCTCTGTGAGTTCGAGGCCAGCCTGTTCTACAGAGCAAGTACTAGGACAGGCTCCAAAACTACAGATAGAAACCTTGCCTCGAAAAGCCAAAAAAGTGTGGCTGCACAATGTTGGAGTTGGGGCTATGCTGCCTCAATCCCACACGTGATTAGCTGCTTGGTCTGTGGGAACCAATATGAGAAAGATAAAAAATGGACGCAAGCAAGAGAGATCTGCGGTGAAATCACGCCCGCGTCAAGAGGCCCCGAGCAGAGCAGCCTTGCTCCGAGCTGCGTTCCAGGCCCGGGGCCTGGGTCCCGCGAGCGCTCCAAGGCGCAAGGCTCCCCGGGCCCAGCCCACCGGCGGCGGACATACCTGTCGCGGCCAAGCGGGGTCCTGCCGCGGCCAGTTCACCCGGCCACCTAGAGGGGACCCGGCTGGCAGGGCACGTCGCCGCTCCCCCGCCCCCACCGCCACTGCGCGCTGGCTCTCAGCTCCCGCGGACGCCGCGAACGCCAACCCGGAAGCGCGCACCTTCGGCCGCCGGACCACGTGACCGCATAGCCCCGCCCCGGGGCGGAGTTTGCTGGGGAATCCGGAAAGGGACGGGCTGATGCGGGAACCTGCCAATCCGCTGAAGCCTGCGTCCTGCTGCTCAGTCCTCTCTCTTCGAAACCTCAGTCACTTTTGTCCGGTAGACTCCAAACCTGCTAATGAGGCGTGCGTGGTGGACCTCCGTCTTTATCCCCACCATCGATGCTAATGTAATATTTACTTCTAAATGTTTCTCTTGTCTGCCTCCCTTCCCTTCTCGAGTTACGCATCCTCCGTGCCTTGTTTATCCATGGAATGGAGCTGTTAAAACCAGTGCCCACCTGGTAGGGTTAGAATGGGCTGAGTAAGTGCTTGGCTTGGCTACTGTGACTGAAATGTCCGTTTTTTTTTCTTCACGTTTCCAGCATTTTCAAGAGACTGTTGAGGGCTTCAGTTGTCTTAGCTGCAGTATTGTTACCTCTAAGACCCAGGAGGATGGGAGAGTTCTCCAAATACAGGTAGTCACTCTTCTGGGTAGCATCTGGTGTGGCTCTCGTGTCCCCTCTGGATAGATGCTCCTTAGTTCGGTCTCCAAGCCCCACTCAGGTTCGTTCTGGACCTATTTCCAACTGTTCGAGCGTTTCCGCTCAGCGTTTATGCTTCTCTCGTAACTAATTATTTCCACTTCCAGATTCCAAACCTGCCATCTATATCGTCACCGTTTGGAAAACTAGCGGTGGAATTAAGTTTTCGTTTGAGGGGTGGCAGGGGAGACAGGGTTTCTCTGTGTAGTCCTGGAACTCACTCTGTAGACCAGGCTGACCTCAAACTCACAGCTACCTCCCGAGTGCTGGGGGGATTAAAGGTGTGCGCCACCACCACCCTGCTCATTCTTCCTAGTGTTTTATTAAAAGTAGCTCAAGTCACACAGGTTCCCACTGAGGTTTCCCCTTTAACCTGAACAGCCGCCAAATCCTTCAAATGTGTGGGATTCGGGAGCTCTGCTTGATTTCTGCTTTCCAGGTGATCTTTGAATTTAGCTCCCACCTAGATTTTTTTTCCTGCCAAAAAAGTTGCAGGAAAACGACTGCAGTAAAAATATGTGTCTAATTTGGAGAGTAAACAAATAAACTAGATCAAATATACTGACCAATCTATTTTTTAAAAACAATCTTTTTTAATTTTACGTACAGACTAATCTATTTAAATGGGAAGCTGGCTATTAGTAACAGTGTCACTAGGAATTGGTCACCAGGAACCAGTTTGAGGAAGATGGTCAGAAGGGCTGGTTGTGTACGAGGTGGCCATGCTAAAGGTGAAATGTGGCTAGATAACTATGTAAAGACACAAATTAAAATGAAAATAACCAAAAATGCTAAAAATATTGAAAAATTTAAAATGTTAGCTGATAGCAAGAATCTGTAGTGTTGGAGATTTTGATAGTGATATTATTAAAGCATAGATTATACATACACCTTTGATCACTTACAGAGGAAATGCTGAGATAAGTGGGGTCTTGGTTAGGGTTTACTATTGCTGGTAAAGAGACACCATGACGATGGCAACTCTTATGAAGGAAACATTTAATTGAGGGGACTCTCTCACAGTTGAGAGGTTCAGCCCATCATGGTGGGAGTGTGGCGGTATGCAGGCGGAGATGGTGCTGGAGCTGAGAGTGCTACATATTACAGGCCACGTGAAACCAGCTACACTTGGGTGTTATCCTGAGTATATGAAACCTCAAAGCCTGCCCCCTCGGTGACACACTTCCTCCAATAAGGCCACACCCACTCCAAAAGAGCCACACCTCCTTAGCGTGCACTCCCTATGAGATTACGGGATTATGAGGGCCAGTTGCATTCAAACTACCACAGTGGGTTATCAAGAATTTTTCCTCTTTTCCTTATCTAATTTCCATTATTCTGTTGTGTGTGCATGTGCGTCCTACCCCAACCTCCCCTCCCCAATCAAGGAGTTTATCAAGAGTCCTCTGCCTGCTAGCTTCTGGATGGGTTGGATCTGTGGAGATCTTGACAGGACTAGAGGAGGGAGAGGATCATGAGTAGCTGTCAGATACGGGCTAGTGCAAGTTCTCTGTGGGAGTGAAGGGTATCAGGACCTCTATGAAGCTAGGATGGTTGGCTGATAACCTGCTGAAGAAGCTGAAGTCCAGCGTCCATCATGACTTCCAGGATTTGGGAGGAATGAAAGGGCAAGTCCACTGTTCAGTGGTCCTAGCCAATCTTGGTGCACCCCCACTCCTCCTTCTCATCACTTGCTCTCCTTTTTGTCCTCCTCCTCCTCCGCTACACTGATTCAATAGTGCTCCTGTTTCCGGGCCCCCGCATCTGCACTACACCCAAGTGCTATATATGCTATATACTGGCTTTAAAAAGAACATCTGCTACAGACTGGTAGAGCACCTAAAAATATACACAATATACACTTGCTTTTATGCTAAGGAGTTCTCAGCATCCCTGAACAATGGTTTGGTGTGCTTGGGATGCCTTTTATCGCTGGTTTAAAAAAAAAAGGTCTCGCTGGGTGGTGGTGGCGCATGTCTTTAATCCCAGCACTCAGGAGGCAGAGGCAGGCAGATCTCTGTGAGTTAGAGGCCAGCTTGGTCTACAAGAGCTAGTTCCAGGCACCAAAGCTACACAGAGAAACTCTGTCTTGAAAAAAAACAAATAAAGTCTCAATTTTGATTTTCTTTTTAATTTTACCTGTCTTAATTCTGATAAGTCTTTTAGTTCAAGTATTACCTACTGGAGAGAATTCTTTTCAAACCACCCCAAAGTTAAGTATTTGGAGATGTATCTTTCTCTACCCGGTTCTTCATTTATAAAAGCAGAAAACAAAGCAAAGAAAAAGACAGAAAAATCCCCCACCACTATATAAATGACATGTGTTGTGCTTGAATTTACTCCCATTCACCACCAAACATATGAAATTTTAATATGTTTATTGAGTTCAATATATTCTCAAGTAAGTTGAGAATGAAATAAAAAGTATATAATAAAATTTAAAGTGTTTAAAACTATAGAATTTATTCCTTTTGAATTTTGAAGTGTTTACACCCACTTCAAAATCATCTGGCTCCCAATCATCTGTAACTCCAGTTTCAGGGAATTCATGTTCTGACCTCTGCAGGCACCAGAAACTCATGTGGTGCATACATACACATGTAGTCAAAGTGTTCAGGAACATAAATCTAAAAAATTAAAAATGCATTGTATGTGGTAGTTTGAATGTAATTGACCCCCATAAGCTCAGGGAATGGCGCTACTAGCAGGTGTGGCTTTGTTGCAGTAGGTGTGGCCTTTTTGGAGGAAGTGTGTCACTATGGGGGTGGGCTTTGAGGTCTCATATCTGCTCAAGCCACCCCCAGTATCTGTTGGAACCCACAAGACAGTGAGTGCACAGCTGACAGACCAATAAGCAGATCCACGGGAAGTGTATATGTACAGGTCCATATGGAGCAACCCGCTTTGCAGAGCTGCCGGGACACTTGTCTTTTGGAGAAGTCACTGTCATATCTGTAGAAACCTTGTGAAGCCATGATTCTTCCCTTTGAAATGGGATTTGTTCCCAAAACACCTCAGCAGTGTGACTTCTGCACGAGCAAGGGCTCCATCCCCCCACACCATGAGGCCTTAGAGTTATAACATTCATTCTTTGCTCTAACCATCAAATTTACCTAGAGTCAATCCCACAAAATTACCTGCTAACAGACCACATAGAAATTTCTATAGAAGACAGGCACTAAGCAGGAAGGCAGCATGCCCCACCTTTGCTAACAAACAAATCTGGGCGTCCCCAAAGCTGGTTACCACAAAAGAGATTGGATGAGGAGAATGGGTGAATCCAGGATGCAGGGATGTTTAGTAACTTTATCTAATGGTTTGGAATATCAGATACTTCCTTGGATGCTGGCTCTTCCCTGGGTCGGGTCACCTGTTCTGGAGTACTGCTTTGCCAGGTTCTACCTGCCCCCTTTTGTGATTTTGATGTGCATATTAACATTGTCCTTGCCTGTGGTATTTTCCAGCTACATCTGTAAAAACTAGAAACCTCGTGGAGATCGCCCTTACTCTTCTACTCCTCGCTACTTCCATTTTTCCCTTACTCTCCTTCTTTCTTTTCCTTTTTCTATCCCTTACTCTTATTCTTTCTCTCCTCTATGCCCCCTTCACTTCATTTTTTTCCCCTTGCACAAAAAAATAATGAAGATGCAGAGGTTAATTACTTGAGTTAATTTTTTACCCTTAGATCCTCACCTGCCATAGACATCCAATTCTGGGTCCTGAGGGGTACTGAGGCTAGTACTCAAGGCCCCCGATAAGTAAGTATCTCAGTTCACTTCTTGTTGCCTTTCAGTTAATATGTAGAATTCTCAGCTCCCTCTCCAGCACTGTCTGCCTGCATGCCACAATGTTCTACCATGATAACCGACTTCATTAAAAGTTTTGCTTTATAAGAGTTGCCATGGTCATGGTATCTCTTCCCAGCCATAGAAACCCTAACTAAGACATGTAGGAATTTAATCTGAGTCGGGCGGTGGTGTCGCACGCCTTTAATCCCAGCACTCGGGAGGCAGAGGCAGGTGGATCTCTGTGAGTTCGAGACCAGCCTGGTCTATAAAAGCTAGCTCCAGGACAGGCTTCAAAGGAATTTAATCTGATGCTGTATGTTAATTCAGTGACAGATCATCTGACACATTGCAAACAGCCTGTGCATGTGTCCTGTCCTCATTTCTCCGGCATAAGGCTCTACATGTATGTAACTGCAGTTGCATGTGTGTCTCAGGGACCTGCACTGGCCAAAGCTATACCATTCTGGGAAATACAGTTTCCCACCGTGTGGGTTTCCTGCACTCTGTTGAGATACTCAGAGGATATGATCTTCAAGAGTAGGGTCAAGAAAGGGGAACCACACAGGGTTTGGTTCCTGGCTCAGCTCAGTGACTTCTTCCTAAGAGACAGTACATTTGGTGCATGGCTGTGCAGTGTTCAGCATCTTCAAAACAGTGGCAGCTGAGTTGCTAAAACTCACAGTACAGCATCGTGGAGGTCATGACACTCTCAGAGAAGCTAAGAACCTCCCATGCTTGCTTGCTTCCTTTCTTTCTTCTGTCCCCAAAGAGGAAACAGAGTCCCTTCACAACTCTGTGACTGGTCTCGCTGCTTCTTTCCTGGCAGACTTGAACTCCAGCCAAACACGGTTGTTTAGGTGGTTGCTTTACAGCCCAAAAGAAACTAGCCCAACCTACGCCAAATTTCTTTTTTTCCTTTCAGTTCATATAATCTATTGCAGTTAGCACACAACTTAAAAAATTCACCAGCACACCAACAGTATGAAATGAAACAGTGTTGTAAGTTATTCCCCACAGTGGTCAAAGCTTGACGTCAGACCAAGGTTGAGAACAAAGGAAGAATGTGAAACTACGGAAAAAGCAATCGTTCACTTACAGTGATCCTAAGCTAGATTTCTTAAGCTTCCATAAAACTCCATGCTCCAACTCCTCCACTGGGTACCCTCTTCCACAGAGCATCACTTGTCCACCACAGCCTCCTCTGTGTACAGGAAGTATGTGGACGATCACCTTGACATTCTTTCTTTGGGATCCAAACTGACTCCATTTGGGATGGCTTGGGGTACTACCCGTGGGTTCTTGCTGCCTCTTTGTGGGTAATTCTAGCCATAGGTTCAGTGGGACCTAGTAGAAGCCAAATTAAAGAACATGACCTCATCAAGTGATGTTCAGTGGCTATGGACCTGCTCTGGGGCATGTAAGATACTTCCTGGAGGTCCCAAGAAATACTTGAAGCCATCCACCAAGGACTGCTACCCTTCAGAACTTGAAACTCAGAGGGCACTGAACAATGCTGCTGGGCTTAATTGTTAAAGAAAGCCAGTATGCCCACTGGCTGGAGAGACAGTGGATGTTGAAATCCCATTAGCTGAAGAGACAGTGGATGTTGAAATCTCATTAGGAACTAAAAGGTCAGTAAAATATGAGCTTGTGGTGGGAAAATGGTAAATTGCAGACCTTAAAAAAAAAAAAGAAAAAAAAAAGGTGTGTAGCGTGCCTGGAGAGATGGGCTAGACTCAACAACTGCGTGGTGGTTCACAACTGTCTGTACCTCCAGTTCCAAGGTATTTGGCATCCTCAGATATACATGAGGCAAAACACTCATGCCCAGAAAGAAAGAAACGGAAGGAAAGAAGGAAGGAATAAAAGTAAGTTATGGGAACCTTAACAGTTCTAGCCTTTAAAGCTTTCGTTCAGAGTTCAGTTAAAGATGCCAGGATAAGCTAAATGGGGGATAAAAATCTGAGGGTAAAGAAGTCTACTCACAATAGGTTTCTTCTATCCATGATTCTTTTTTCTTCTTTCTTCAATCCATCATTTCTCAATGTCCCTTCTTGTTCTGCCTTGTTCTAACTTATTCTTTGTTCTACCCATTACAAATATTCCCAGTCATATATACCCTTAAAACAAACAATTAATTCCCCAGCCCTAGCAGTTTCCAGGGCTGGAATTCTTTTCCCCCATAAAAATCAGGTAAGAGTTTACACACACACACACACACACACACACACACACACACACACACACACACACACACACACACAGATCTGTGCATGTCCAGTGAACTCCTTAATGGAGAAAGTTAAGAAAGGAAATCATCAGGGGATTCTAGAAGGGAAGGTTAGTGTGCTATGCTACATTTTTAGGTGGTGGATAAAAAAAGCTAAAAGATTATTTGAGCCAGGCAGTGGTGGTGCACGCCTTTAATCCCAGCACTCAGGAGGCAGAGGCAGGTGGATCCCTGTGAGTTCGAGCCCAGCCTGGTCTACAAGAGCTAGTTCCAGGACAGGCTCCAAAGCCACAGAGAAACCCTGTCTCGAAAAAACAAAACAAACAAACAAACAAAAAAAAAGATTTATTTGATGAGATAGCACATAGACCACACACCGCAGTTTCTACTGGGGTAGGTCTGGAGTTTAGACTTATTGCTCTAAGCGAAGAAGAGACCCAGGCCTCTAAATTATCAGTTTTGGCTATGCTGTTATCAGCCATTCTGCTTGTGGGGTAAAACCAGAACAGCAGCTTGGGCAAGTAGTAATTCTGTCTTTGAGTATCTGTGAATATCTTAGATGGAAGGCTCTATGCTTGGACCCTAAACACTGACCAAATGCCTGCTGATAAAGATAATTGCAGGAAGGCAGATCTCTGCATTTACCTAGGGGAGGGGAGCCAAGGCCTGGTAGTGGAAAACTGTTTTCACATAGCCCAAAGGTGCAGGAAACAGTTCTGAACTGTGGGAACTAATTCCCAAATATGTAACAGAAAGGAAGGCAGCTATAGCAAAAAATCTACAGCAAAAGATAGCCACTTTATTCACAATAACACCAGGAAGTCTTGCTTTTTGGTTTAGCCTTTATCAGACCCCTTGGTTCTGACAAGTCACTCATGAAACGATGGCTGAGCAATTATTGTATAATGTTGTGGCTTGTAGCAAGAGAGAGAGAGAGAGAAAATGTGAGAGAGAGAGAGAGAGAGAGAGAGAGAGAGAGAGAGAGAGAGAAGAAAGAGGGAAGAAGGGAGAGAGGAAAGAAGGAAGAAAATAAAAAATGGGAATAAGAGTGGGCATGGCTTAAAAACCCTGAAAACCTTTGTAGTCAACTCCCAGTCTTCTAACAGACTTTAGGGAATTTTCTCTTTTCTTTTCTTTTCTTCTCCTTTCCTCTCCTCTTCTTCCTTTTTTCCTCCTCCTCCTTCCTTTCTCTCTCCATCCCTCTCTTACTCCCTCCGTCCCTCCTTCACCTTTTTCTTTGTTTGTTGGAAATGGTTCCCTGAAGCCCAGACTGGCTTTGAACGTGGACTGTTACTATGTAGCCGAGGATAATCTTGACCTTCTTATCCTCCTGTCTCCACTTTCCAAGTGTTGGGATCATGAGTATGTGCCACCATGCCTGGGTTTTATGTGAGGTTTTGGGGGAGTTTCCTGCATATGAACCAAGCACCTCACAGCTGCCCACATTCCCAGTCCTGTGTTCTAGCTTTTGCTTAGGAATTGTTATATTACTAACTACATTGTTCTCTCTCCCTGCACCCGCCATGAACACACACACATACACGCACACACGCATGCACACATACATATATACATGCACACACACACGCACACATACATTTACTTATTTTTAATTTTGGGGTATGCATGTGAGTAGAGGTGCCTTCAGAGACAGAATGGGCATGAGTCCCTGAAACTGAAGTTTTAGGTGCTCCAAGCTGTGCAGATAATATGGGTGCTCTTAACTGATAAGCCCCCTCTCTGGCCTTACATTTTTACTATTAAGCATTCTAACTGTTTTATACAGCTGCTAAAAATTTGATCTTATATTAAAATTCACTCAAATCTGACTTAGTTATCTGTTCCTCTGCCTTATACGCTTTTTGACAGATTTCATAAAAACCTAAATTTCCTCTTTCTTAGGACCCAAGGTGATTTCTACTTATAGAACTATATACTAATTATGCATTAGTGAACATTTAGGGAAAGGGGCAGCCAGTTCCTTGCTACTGATTTCATTTATTTTGCTGAGAAAATGACAGTGTCTTTTTGGGATTTTTGAGACAGAGTTTCTCTATGTAGCCCTGGCTGTCCTGGAACTTGAACTGTAGACCAGGTTGGCCTCGAACTCAGACCTTTACCTGCCTTTGCCTTCCGAGCCATGGGACTAAAGGCGTGTACCACCACTGCCCGGTGAAAATAACAGTGTCAGCCAGGTAGTGGTGGTGCACACCTTTAATCCCAGCACTCGGGAGGCAGAGGCAGGCAGATCTCTGTGAGTTTGAGGCCAGCCTGATCTACAAGAGCTAGTTCTAGCACAGGCTCCAAACTATAGAGAAACCCTGTCTTGAAAAACCAAATAAATAAATAAAGTAAAAAAAGAAAAGAAAATGACAGTGTCTTACATTCAGAAAATTTACAAACAATTCCCTATGTCAAAAGTATTACCAAGGTTCCCACTAGCTTGCTTGTCTCCTGAAACTTTCTAATGTTTAATGAGTAGTTTTCTTTAACAGAGACTGGCTTTCTACTGAAAGTGTTTAAAAAGAAAAAGTCAGACATGGTGGCACACGTGGAGGCAGAGGCAGACAGATCTCTGTGAGTTTGGGGCCAGCTTGGTCTGCAGAGTTCCAGGATAGTCAGTGCTTTGTAGAGAGACTCTGTCTCAAACAAACAAACAACAAAAGAAAAGAAAATAGAAAATAGATTTAGTAAGCATTTTAATATCTCAAACAGGATGCCCATTTTGTGGAAGCATCAAAATTCAGAAAAAGGCAATAAACTTGAAGATTGTATTAACACTTAGGTACTCAGAGGGTGACCCTTCCTCATAGGCCTTTGAGTCCATTTGAGACCTGGCGACCACATAACATCAGGCAAGAGGGATATAAACTTCAGAAAATGCAAGATTTGAAGTCTGCTCCTTTAAGTCCCTCTATCCCTTGGAGAAGATTTGAGAAATTTGGGTCTTGGTAACCTAAGCAAGTTATCCAGTAATGGGGTCTATGTTTCTCAGGGAGAAAAAGGTCTGTAGCTTATGATCGAAGTCAATGGCTCTAAACTGAGGCTCCTTGTACTTCCGGGTCATCTTGGCACTGAGGTATGTTATGAGTTCACATCTTTCCATAAACTTCTCCATCTTCTTCTTGTATTTTTTTCTTGAATATTCAGAACCTTTGGGATTAAATGCTGTAGAAAATGTCACCAAGTTATGAATGCTTTCTGATAAGGTGGTTAGTAAGCCATTCAACAAGGCAGAACTTTGTGTGTAACGAGGCCACCCAGCTAAGGGGAAGATGGTCCCATCCTGGATAAGGTTATAGGGCCACTATCTTAGTCTGTAATTTTCTGTTTTCTTATGGCATGGATTTTTGAGTGTTGACTACATTATTTATTACCCTGATTTTATTTATTATATTATTAATTCCGTGGTGCTTGGGGTTGAACCTAGGGTCTCACATATACTAAGCAAGTGCTCTACTACTGAACTATATGCTCAGACCTCTGCATTTTTTTTTTTTTTTTTTTTTTTGAGATAAGGCCTCACTGTGTAGCCCTGGCTGTGTAGACCAGGCTGGTCTTGAACTCACAGAGATCTGCCTGCCTCTGCCCCTCCCCCACCAGTCCTGGGATTAAAGGTGTGTGCCACCACGCCTGGTTTAAACTTTTGTTTTTGAGGCAGGGTCTTCCTAAGTGGCAAGGCTGTAGTGGAGCTCACTTCATAAGCTAGGCAGGCTTTCTTGTAGTCCTCCTCAGCGTCCTGCGCAGCTGGAGTTTTGGGGGCCTGTGCTACCAGGTGCAGTTTATAGTGCTTCATTTAAAAACTGGCAATTTCAGTTCGATATTTTCATTTTCACCTGTGTTTCATCAGCCCCTTCCCATCCAAGGAAATAATAACCAACCCAGTCTGCCACTCATGGTCCAGGTGCTGAGCTCCTCTGAGTGGGGTCATTTAGAAAGCATACCTTTGAGATGAAACCCTACGTAGAGGAGTACGGACCGCCTCACACTTAGGAAGGGGAACTTGGGCTTCAGGCATCCTGCTGCGTTCATCGCTTTGATTAGGGAAGTTGCTGTACCCTGAGGGAGGGAACAGTTTAAGTCAGTGCATATTTGAGTTCCCGTTCTTAATACAGATCAGTAAAGGCCTGATTCTTTACATCACATAGCCCTTCCTAGGATGGGGAGGTTAGGTGACCATCCAGCCAACAGGAAAGAAACACAAACTACACTTGGAGAGGGAAAATGAAATATAAGCTGACATGCCAGCTGGGTGATGGCTGCATGCCTGGGCTTCAATGTATGTCGGCCTCTATTCACATGGCTGACATTTTCTGTAACATAAAGTTAGAAAGGAAAGATGGGGACGCGGAGCGCTGAGTTGCCGTGGCTCATCTCTGCTTGTGTTGTCCCACGGGCAGCCTGCCTCCCACTCTGCATCCTTGGCCACATGACAAGGAATCCAGAGACCACAGTGTCACTGCAGCCAAGTTCCTAGAGCTGTGAAGGTGAAAGAGGCCTCCTAATAAAACAGGCCTGTGACAGTCTCCTCCCCAGTGGTCCTCCCTGGCACGTGTAAAACAGGCCTTGTGACAATCTCCCCAGTAGTCCTCCCTGGCATGTGTAAAGCAGGTCTGTGACAAGACTCCTCCCCAGTGATCCTCCCTGGCATGTGTAAAGCAGGTCTGTGACAAGACTCCTCCCCAGTGATCCTCCCTGGCATGTGTAAAACAGGCCTTGTGTCAATACTCCTCCCAGTGATCCTCTCTGGCATGTGTAAAACAGGCCTGTGACAAGACTCCTCCCGGTGATCCTCCCTGGCATGATGACATTATGCCAGATGGAAGCCAACTTTCTCCCTATTTCTCCTATTGGTTTTTCTTTCAGATTTTTATTTTTGAGGCAGTCTTGCTATGTAGCTCAAATATGTACCATTGAAAGCTAACTTTCTAGGCAAACTGAAAAAAACAAAACAAAACAAAGTGGTTAAGAAGTTGTAATAAACGTGTAAAATTGTGGTTTTGACATTTAGCTTGAAGAACTAAAAAGCAATAACTTCAGGAGACTAGTGAGGTGGCTCAGTAAGTAAAGGTGTTTGCAAGCCTGGTGACCTGAGTCTGACCCTAGAAAAACATGTAAAATTGGGAGGAGAGAACCACCTCTGCAGAGTTGTCATCTGGCCACTACACACACACACACACACACACACACACACACACACACACACCATGACACATGTCCCCTCCCATCATGGGCAGGGCATGCACATCCATGCAGAAATAATAATTTAAAAATTAAATTACTTTGAAACAGAAATTGACTAGTGATAAATTTTTAAAAATAATTTAAAAATAATTTTTAAAAATAATTATATAATTAAATCTGGATGAATCAAATGTGATTTGAGTAGTTTCATGTGGATTTGGGATAAAACATGAGTTTTGTAGTTCACCTATCCTGGTACTAACTAAATTCTTTTGTGGAGTAAGTTAACCTTTGGCAGGCCAAGGCAACATTTCAAATCATTAAAAAAGGAGGAGGAGGAGGAAGAGAAGGAATAAAGAAATCAAACTATTCATCCAATTTACATGTAAGTAGTTTTAAGACTGCCCATCTCCCCCTCGCTGTGGTACTAACGGCCCATCCCCCCTCGCTGGGGTACTGACCGCCCATCCCCCCC
>PVIU01026568.1:0-21800 GCA_004026605.1 Ondatra zibethicus | reverse complement strand
GGGGGGGGGAGACAGAACCTGAAATTTGACAGAAACTAAATGTTTGCAGAATGGGAGAGTTTATAATAAACAAAATATTATACAATCAATTTGCACAGCATGGATGATTAAATGTGCCCTGCAAAGTGAATGTGTGATGCCTCAGAGCAAGACCAAACACTGTCTGAGGGAGATCACTGTTCTCATAACAATCCATGGAAGTTTATCAACATTGAGAAGTAAAGTCATTGAAGAGTCATTCATAGGCTCCTGGCTATCACAATTCACTACTAAATACTGAAATCTTCTGAACAGTTTTATTTGTTGCATTCTTATTATCCATTGTCCATTAGGGCTTTTCAATCGTGAGGTTAAATAAGCTGTACAAGTTGTGCCTCAAGGGCAAGTGTTCTAGAATGTACAAATCTTCAGCTGATGGAAGAGAATTAAAATTATGTACAGATTAAAAAATAAAAAAATTATGTGCAGATAATGTCAAGAGAACTCACAGGGTGAAAAGAGAAGCTTCAGCCAGGAGGATGGGGTCCAGAAGGGCATGGAACCTTTGCGAGGAAGGGGGTATGTGTGTGATGAATGAAGGAGACCATGGAAGCCATGTGCAAAAACACATCCAGTCAAAAGCAGTGGATTCAGTCTCCCCAGGCACTAAAGAGAAAAAAAAAATAGGAGAAACTAGGGGAGCAAAGCCATCTCCAGCACATGGCAGTAGGGGGTGTGGCCAACTACCCCACACTCACACCTTTGCAGTGCAAGCTTCTTGCAGCGATAATTCTGTTGAAACAAATGCGGTGCTTTCTCCCGTGCCCTGAAGATGAGGTGTGGAGCTCTTTACCTCCCTCCACTCTCTGTTTATTGTTTCCAACAAATAACAAGAGAAAGAAGCGCACTGCTTTGGTTATGGCCTGTGCTAAAGGTAGAGGTAACTCCCTCTCTCCTCCTGGGCTCTCCTTTAAGGCGAATATTCGGAGATTCATACGCTTTATTAAGGAATGCCATTTGCATTTCATTTATCGGAGGAATGTTCATTTATTTTTAAGACGTTCCCAAGGCATAAAGGTTTTTAGCAGCTGCAGCATGGATGGATTCAAGCAGCTGGCTTCGCAGCCTGAGCTAGACTGCCTCCGGGATAAACCAGAGCCAGAGGTTGTCGCGCAGCCTCAAGTACGATTGTGTGGCAACGGCATATTGGAAGCGCCAGAGGAGTGTGACTGCGGCTCAGAAGAGGTGAGTCCAACTGTCCCGGCTCATCCCGACACTCGGTTTGTGTGTCACATATTCTCCTGTAGAGTTATATGTAATGGAAAGGGGAGGACAGCATTTCAAAAGATGATGGACCACTGCATTAACTCAGCTGGGGATGGTAATGCAGCTGCCTGAAAATCCTGCACTCAGGCAGGAGGATACAGAATTCCAGGCCGGCCTCGCCTGTGTGGGGGAGATCCTGTCTCAAAACAACAACAAAATGTTATTTGTAACTAACCTTAGGATACAAATGAGGTTGTTAGCTCTTACTGCAAAGACTTTTCGACATTTGCTAGTATCTGATGTTTACTTTGAATGCAGTAAGAGCTAACAACCTAACTTGTATCCTCAGCCCTACACAAAGAACTACATAGAACTAAGGAACGCTGAGAATGGGAGAGACAGTCTTCCCAGGGAACAGCACACCGATTATTGGTTATCCAATGCCAATGTCCAGCCCGGAAAACATACATGCAAGTAGTATTATATAGACAGAGCAGGGTATATTTAAGAATATATATGCATATGCATACATGCATGTAATAACAGTTAATGGAAAAAGAGACCACAAAGATGAAAGAGAGCGAGGAGGATTATATGGGAGCGCTTGGAAGGAAGGAAGGAAAGGGAGAGATGTTGTAATGATGCTACAATCTCAGAATATTTTTTAATCTCTTAAAACATTATTTGGGGGATTTTATTTTTTACTATCATAATTTTCATCACCTAATACAATTTTATAAATATATTTTGATAGCATTCCTCCCTCCTTCCGAGTCCCTCAAGACCAGTGGTTCTGGACCTTCCTAATGCTGTGGCCCTTTAATACAGTTCCTCATGTTGGGGTGTCTCCCAACCATAAAGTTAATTTCATTGATACTTCATAACTGTAATTTTGCTACTGTTGTGAATTGTACTATAAATATCTGAAAGGCAGAATATCTGATGTGTGATCCCTGTGAAAAGGGTCGTTTGATCCACAAGGGGTGGTAACCCCAGGTTAACGAGCACTCCTCCAGATTCTCTCCCAATCCCAACCTACCCAACTTTAGGTTTTTTCTTTAAAAATAAGTAAAAAGGCAGTATAACAATAGCAACAAAACCCAAACCAAGAAAACAAAATAAAACCACGTGAAAAAAAAAAGAGAAAAAAAAATTTTTAAAAGAAATATTTAGAAGACAATTTGATACTATACCCAACTGGCAAAATGGTAGTTATAGGTTCTCTCTTAGGGCCTATGATATGCCTACCCCTGAGTTCTTGATTCCAATTACAGTATCAGGCATTGGACCCAGTCAGAAAGTAGCTGGTCACCCCTATAGTGTTCATGCCACGGTGAGTAAGAGGCTACCGATGGCCGATGGCTGCTCTTCCCCACAGCCTGGACAACAAGCACCCTTCCCGCACAATAAAAGTTAGCCGGCAGGGAGGAAACTTCTAGGTCAGGGTTGGTTTCTCCATGTCTCCTGATCAAAGTATGAGAAACAGGTTCTTTCTATCAGGTCCTATTGGCTAACTCAGAGCAATGGCTATGACCTGTATTGGGGGGGGGCAGTGAATTCTATAAGACCCACTGACCAGCAACCAACAACTCAAAGGGAGCTGCTCCAAACCCGGTAACTGGGCATTTTGTTTGGTAACCTACGGCTTCTGGATGAGGTATTATCACTCTGTGCAGTATGACTGCCTCCCAACTCATGTGTATATATTAGGAAACTTTGAAAATAGCATTTTTTTCTTTTCTTTTTTTTTTTTGCGGGCAAATGGATGTATCTAGAAAACATCATATTGAGTGAGGTAACCCAGGCCCAGAAAGACAAATATCATATTACTCACTCATAAATGGCTTTTAGACATAAAGTAAAGAAAAACCAGCCTACAATTCACAATCCCAGAGAACCTAGACAACAAAGAGGACCCTAAGAGAGACATACATGGACCTAATCTACATGGAAGGTAGAAAAAGATAGGATCTCCTGAGTAAATTGGGAGCATGGGGACCCTGGAAGATGGTAGAAGGGCAGGGGAGAGGAAGCAGAGAAAAATATATAGCACAATAAAAACAATAAAAATAAAGAAAACATTAAAAAAGAAGTCTGACAGACAGTACATTAATCAAGTGGTCAATGTTATTATGGCTGATTGTGGCAAACATTGAAATCCTGGGCCGTGTAATAAGATGCAAGAGCCCACACCGGTTCTGTGATATTTCTACGAAAAATGGATAACCAAATCTAGACATGATCCAACAAGGATAGATCTATGTTGCTGGGCAGTTGACAGAGCTACTGGACTGCAGTCTTCACATGAAGTCAAGAACACAGCATTCAGGGAACAGCTGAGGAAGCTGTTCTTGGTGATAAAGAACAGAGAGACACATGCTAAAGGCAATGTGTGACCCTCAGCTGAGTCTTTGGGACAACTGGTGAGGCTGGATGACAATCAAATTCCAGAGCTGAATTCCTGACTTGGCTGGCTGTGGGTTATACAAGAGTGTCCTTGGTAGAAATACATTAAAGTGTCTGAGAGTGATGATGGCACAACCTACTCCAAAATGGCTCAGAAAACAGTTGGTTTTGTTCTGTACTTGAAACTTTTCTTTGAGTTTGAAATTGTTTGAACATTAAAAAAATTAAATTAAATTAAATTAAAATACCTATGGAAGTGTAAACACCCAAAAAGAAGCATATTTTAAGATAATCTATTAGTTGCTATTGTAGACCAGCCTCCCTGTGTAGGAAGCATCCTAGAAGATAAGAAAGTATGGATTAAAGACAATTACATGATACTAATCTACAGGTACTAGAATAATCAAGGGAGTTTGGAAAATGCAGTATGAGTATTTTTTTTTTCTTTCTGCCCTCCAGGATAATGGGTTTAGTGCATCACACATTAGCTATAAACTAGTCCAACGATTTTATGACAACCACCCCACCATTGTTTTCCATCACCTGGGTCATTTTCTGTACTGCAGTTTTTAATAAATGGAAGCTTTTAGAGTCAGGATGACTTTTTTTTTCCTGTATGGATATCCAGTTATTTGGGGTAATTGGTTGAAAAGACTACCATTTCCAAATTAACGTATCCTGGCTCCTTTAGGAAGAATTAATTAATCATGTCCTTTATAATTTTAACTTATATTCTGAAATAGAACATGCTTTTGAATTGCATAGTGTGTTTCTTTTCTTATTCGCTGAACGAAGTTTTTTCCTCCTTACGGCTCCCGATGAAGAGAGAGAAACCAGGACAAATGCCATGGTTGGTGGAGAGGAAGTGAGAAGTGGGGGTGGGGCGGGGGGGGAGAGTGTGTTCAGGGTCTCTGTCGTGATCTCAGGGGACAAGGCAAGGCAGGGCATGCCAGGAGCAAGACTGGAGAACTTGAGTGCTCAGGGATGGCTCTTGCCTCCCAGGTAAGTCTCAGTTGTCGAGTGCCTGTCCCTGGCGTGTTTTTTTGTTTGTTTGTTTGTTTTTTTTGTTTTTTTTTTTTTTAAAGAAGCAAAAGCATTTAACTGAGTTGGCTTGCTCACAGCTTTAGAAGCTCAGTCCATTGTCATCACGGCAAAGCTCATGGCAGATGTGGTGCTGGAGGATAGCTGAGACTTCCACATCTTGCAGGCAACAGGAATGAGAAGGGGAAACACTGGATTAGTTTGTATGAGCTCCACAAAGGAGGTATTTGGACTATATACTCTGATTTGGTCGGTTTGAGTGTAAAAACTGTTGTCAAAAGTGGCTGCAGCCATGTGGCTTATTTAAAGAAATTGGCAACAAACAAACACCGGAAGATGAAAACACACAGGAGCCTTGGCCTAGCCTAGACACATAGGATAAAGTGAAACACCGCCAGCCCCCTGCTTCCATCCCATGGTCAGGGCTATGGAGGCGGTGGCTGCATGTGTCTGTGTTACCCTGACTGGTGGGAGGCTTGCCGTGAACACCGGTGTGTAGTGCACTATGCAGTGACGTTGGCCAGAGTGCCAACAGCAGTTTATCAGGAGACCTTTGTGAACCAGTGAAGGTCCATTGAGCAGCCCCCAGCTGGACTTGGAAAAGAGATAAAAATCATATATCTGATTTCTAACTCCTATATTTACCTGGATTATCCTTTCTTCTCTAGGACTGTACTCATAAAAAATGCTGTAAGCCTAATGATTGTACTCTGATAAAGCCTGCAGAGTGTGGGACGGGAACATGCTGTGACAAAAAGACATGCAAGGTGAGTCTCAGACACAGAGATGACCTTTCGGGAGTCTGGCTTGAGTGCACTTCTTTCCTATTTTCTGGAAGCATCCTTGACATGTTTTCCTTTGTTTTCTCTTCAGAGAGCTTTCTTTTGGTCTAAGTCTTAATTAAAAGTTAGACAATGACCATTTGAAGCACATTCTTTTTCCCAAGGAAATGTGTTATTTCTCCATGGGGTAGATAGTGAGGATATTTTCTAATCTCCACTATGCCTTACTTTCAGCCGTGGATCACTTTCTCACCTCTGCTTTTCATCACGTCTCAATCTGTCCCAAAGACATCTCCAGCTGTGGTATGCAATACCATTCAAAATGGTTGGTCCATGAAGTTTTCTTAGTCACGCCTGAACGTAGTTCTTTATGATCAATAATGTGCAACAAAATGAGAACTAACAAGGTCTGTCTGACAAAACAGCCAGAGCGAATCCCATTCTGAAAACCATAAAAAAGGGACCAGGGTGGGTGAGTGAGCCAGTGGGATGCCCAGATAGACATGGAAGCTTGGCCCTGGCAGGGTGTCTTCTCTGAGAACTGTTGGTTCGAGCCAGAGGTTGTTCGTTTTCAAGGTGCCTGAATGGAAGAGTCCATGTAGGGCATTCACACCCAACAATAGACCTTGTACCTACCCTTTCTTAACTTTTATCTCGAAGTCAGGCCCTTCCATAAAGCCCATCACTCCATAGTGAGAATTCGGAGTGTTGGTCATCAGGGAAAGCCTCATCGGGAAGAGCTAAATAGGTTGTGTGAGTCCATCCTCATTTTGTCAGCTATGGTTAACAGTAAGCAGGACTCTCCTCAAGTGGAGAAGGCCCTAGTCTCTTCTTTGTGTTCTTGCAAATAGTCGCGCTTCGATCAGACCTTGTCCGAAGCTGAGAGATTTGATCCAAGCTTTTTCCTTAATGCTTTTGTTTAGACACAGCTGTACATGCAAAGCTATGATGGACATCAATAGGACCAGCTGCTTTACCCACAGGTCCTAGTGATAAAGATGTTCGTAACCAACACTTCGAAACTCTTACAGGCCACTTTGAAAACAACTGGCCTCGTATTATAATGATGGTCCCTGGTATCTAGACAAGAAAAGACGATGAGTCCTTGAGTTGAAGTAAGACAGGGAGTGGCGTCTTTGTTCCGTGTGTCTTTGGGGAGCCTGTTTCCTGACGGTTCATCCTGTTTCCTGAAGCTCCATCCCTATGTTGCAGAGAAACGTCACTGTATCTTTCTCTTTCCTTTTTTTTTTTTTAAAAAAAAAACAACAACCTGATTTTTAATCCATACGGCATGATCTTTCAAAGGAGTAGAGAAATCTTGCTTAACTTCCAGGAAGAGGAGAACCGAGTCACCCTGGCAACAGTGGTCTGTTCTTTGTCTCTCAGATAGCCGAAAGGGGGCGCCCATGTAGGAAAAGTAAAGACCTGTGTGATTTCCCTGAGTTCTGCAATGGATACTCTGAACACTGCGTTCCGGACACAATAGCTGCTGACCTAGAGCCCTGCAACAACAAGACTGCCTATTGCTTTGGTGGGATCTGCCGCGACCTGGATAGGCAGTGCATGGATTTATTTGGAAAACGTATGAGATGTTCCTTGTTTTTGTTTTTTGAACTGCTGTTATTTTAAAGCCACTAATCTGTCCTGTAGCCTTATTATAAAATCTTGATCTACACCCATATTTAAAAATCAAATCAAAGCAAATCCTTTCCATGTCAAAAAGGAAACGACCATAACATTGAAACCACATAGGATGTGAGAGTCAGGATTGAGGTCATTGGTGGGAGAAGTGTAGAGTATTAGCATTCGGCTTTGGGGAGAGAGTGGCTTTTTCAACAGTTTTCCTTAACACAGTACAGTTTTTTCCTGAGTAGTTTTCGGTATATTCTTGCCCACTGCTCCCATTTACACTTCAAATCATTGAGTATCTCAGTATAAATAGCCTACACTTTTAAGTATTGTAAATTACTTTTTGGCTTTTAGCCTGAGAAACTTGAAAGTCTTCTTTTTTGTTTTCAGATGCTAAGGGTCCTAATTATTTGTGCATGCAAGAAGTGAACAGTCAAAATGACAAATTTGGAAACTGCCACGGACGCTGTAATTATAGGTACACACTCAACAAATTGTACCTTTTCCATGTGTGGTGTGTACAGTGCAAAGAGGTGCACCTGGTGTTTGCAGGCAGGTCACATGTTGCCTGTCATTACAGGGACATGTTCTCAATGACTTGCTGTTATAATCTGCCTGAAGGTTTTGAATTATCCTTACATATTGAATTATTATTGAACTAATGGATAAGACAGTTAAGTGACAATATGCAAATTTTCTGCCTTATACGCCAGTGCTTTATTTTGTGGAAAAGTGGCTTGTTACTGGAACCATGAAGAAATCGTGCCAACAAGAAAATATGATCTCCAGTATACTTACATTGCGGGCCAAGTGTGCATATCCGCACACTCAAGACATTACGGGCCTGACGACACCTACGTCTATGATGGTACCATTTGTGGTGGTGGCAAGGTAAACACACTTCTACTTGAAATTTACACAGTCTGTGTTTATAATGGATTTATGAGTGTGAACATACATATGCATAAGTGTGTAATATTTAAGTGCATACACAATTTCTCTGGCTTTAATGGTATATAACTAAAAAAAGAAGTAACAATATCCACTTGTTTGTGTGTTATCCAGTAATTAATCTTTAAAAGGAAAATCTGAGTTGCCATTGGTCAAAGAAACTTTTCATTTTCTTCACATTTTTCTTAGGAATTTGGCTATGATACTTAAACTTGTTTTCTCACACTAGACTATCTAAACTTACTTCTTAGGCTAGGATCTGGCCTGCAAAAATTTATATAAACCACAAACAAAAAAGCCAAAAGACATGCTTAAAAAATTACAACAAAAGGTCACCAAAATGTCAGGTTGTCAGAATAATGGGACTAACATCAAAGGAGATGAAAGAGTCAAGTGCTTAGTCAAAGATAATTATTTTATTATTAACTAATAAAGTAAATCATGTAACCTTCTATTTTATAAAATGCTAACATTCCCAAACACAATATTGTTATAAAAGTTATAAAAGTAATTTCATTTTTATAAAATACAATAATAAAACAGAAGGTTCAAGTGTCATTTTTTTCTTTCTCTTTAAAATTCCCCAAAGTCAAACAAAGTGTTCAGATAGGTAATTGGGCCTTAAAGCAAAAGTATAGGGAGAGGCTGCTCCAGAAAAACTGATAAGCGTCTAAGTATTCCCACAAGACCTTATTTTATTTTATTCAGCAAAGGAACCTCAAATGGCTGAGAAACACTTAAAGAAATGTTCAGCATCCCTAGCCATCAGGGAAATGCAAACCAAAGGGACTCTGATTCTATCTTACACCTGTCAGAATGGTAAGATCCAAAACACAAGCGACAGCTCATGGTGGAGAGGCTGCGGAGCAAGGGCAACAGTCCACCATTGCCATCCAGTGGGAGGGCAAACTTGTCCAGCCATTTGGGAGGTCAGTGTGGCGGTTTCTTAGAAAACTAGGAATCAACCTTACCACAAGATCCAGCTAGCCTGCTCTTGGTCATATGACTAAAGGATGCCCAATCATACCACAAGGACACTTGCTCAACTATGTTCATAGCAGCCTTATTTGTAATAGTCAGAACCTGGAAACAACCTAGATGTCCATCTACTAAGAAATGTATATTAAAAAAAGTGATAATTTGCACAATGAAGTATTACTCAGCTGTTAAAAACAAGAACACCAGGGAATTTGAAGCCAAATGGATAGAATTAGAAAAAAAAAGATCATCCTGAATGAGGTAACCCAGACCAACAAAGACAAACATGGTATGTATTCACCCATTAGTGGATATAAGTTGTAAAGTAAAGGATAACTATGCTAGAAACCACAGACCCAGAGAGACTAGGTAACAAGGAGGGTTCATGGGGGACACCTAGATCTGCCTGGGAAGGGAAATAGAAGAGATTTTGTAAGTGGACTGAGGGCAGGTGGGGAATGGACCATGAGTGATCAGGTTTGGGGGCACAGAGGGAAAGAATGTTGAGGGAGGCTTCTGGGGGCAGAAGCCTGGAGCAGGGGCATCTCCCAAGAGTCTATGGGAAGGACCCCAGGTTAGACTCTTAGCAATAGTGGATAAGTAGCCTAAACTGACCATCTCCTGTGATCAGATTGATGTCTTCCCCAATTGTCATCAGAGAGGTGTCATCCAACAACTGATAATGGCAGATGCGGAGACCCACAATCAAACATTAGACAGAGTTTAGGAATCCTGCTAAGGAGGAGAAAGGGTTGAAGGAGCCAGAGGGGTCAAGGACTCCACAGGAAGGCTCACACAATCAACTAACCTAGGCTCATTGGGGCTCACAGAGACTGAACAGGCAACCAAGGAACCTGCATGGACTGACCAAGGCACTCTGCATATATGCTATAGTTGTGTAACTTGGTCCTCTTGTGGAACTCCTAACAGCAGGCACAAGGGCTATTTCTGACTCTTTTACTGGCTTTTGGGACCCTACCTCTCATGCTGGGTCACCTTGCCCAAATGGGGAGATGCTTAGTCTTACTGCAACTTGATATGCCTTGTTTTGTTGATACTCATAGGAAACCTGCCCTTTCCTGAATGGAGACAGAAGAGGAGGGGATTGGGGGCGGAAGGGGGGAATGGAGGAATGGGCCAGAGGGACTGGAAGGGGAGGATGGAAGGAGGAGGTTGCAGCCAGAATGTAAAATAAATAGATAAATAAAAAAGGGGAAAAATGGAAAAAAAAGAGAAAAATGCAAATTAGTAAAAATCCTAAAATAGAAAAGAGGGGAAAAAACCCCAAATAATCACAAGACAGCATCCTGGTTCAGAAGAACCTTTAAAAGCTGAAAATGTTTAATATAAATATGAAGTTATAAATACAAAAATGAAAATTTAAATACAAAAGTATTTTTTGTTTTTATCTTTATGCTGTGGCCTAATCCACTTAAATCCCAGGGTGACAGGAGTGTCTTTTGTGGCTCCTATTAGGCCTTTCCAATCAGTCCTGAGGCTTTGTTATGTCCATCATGACGTGAGCAGAATGACTGAGCATCAGACCCCTGCACACCCCAGGACAGGATTAGTCACATGGATGGAGTGAACCATTAAGTGGGGAGTGAGGCTTTGAACTCCAACTGCTGGCTTCCTGTAAGGAGCCTGAGATGGGGGAATCCTCTTGGAGAAAGACTGTCGAGGTCTAATGGTGTGGGAGAATTGTCTGTATTCTGTCAATCATGATTTAAATAAACACTGATTGGCCATTAGCCAGGATGTATAGGTGGGACAACCAGACAGGAAGTAGAGGCGGAGCAAGGAGAATAGAATTCTGGGAAGCAGGAAGCTCTCTTAGCACTTCTGCCCAGACTACAGAAGAAGCAGGATGTGACCTGCCCCGCTGAGAAAGGTACTGAGCCATGTGGCTAACATAGATAAGGATAATAGGTTAATATAAGCTACAGGAGCTAATGGGAGGCCTGAGCTAATGGGCCAATCAGTTTATAACCTAATGCAGACTCTCTGTATGATATTTCTTTGGGGCTTGCTGGCTGTGGGACCTGGTGGGAGGCCAGAAACCCCAACTACGAGGCCTTCATACTACAGAATGGCGCCCACATGAATAACTGCATTCACAGAAAGCCTGAGAAAGCTTGGGAAAGAATAGAGTAAAGCATGTTTTCTTGGTAGCAGCAATTTCTCGGGTCTGCTTTACTTGCTAGAGGCAAGCAAGCGCTCTCATCTAAGAGAGGCTTCCTCACTCAGCTTTAGCTGCAAAGCCTTGCAGCTCTTTTAAGAGGTCCTGCCAAGAAACACTTAAATGGTGTTGATGAAAAGCCAACCGCATGCTTTTCGGTTTTCAGCTGTGCTGTTTTAAAATGCTGGCTTTCTGGGCTACCCTGCCAGGGCAAACTCTGACTCTTTCAGGCAGGCAGTCCAGCCAGGGAACATTTGAATGTGGTCTGTGAGCAGAATACTGCAGCTTGCTTGCTGGCAGGGACCTTGAAACGCTGTAGAGTTGTGGCACTGAACATAGCTACAGTCGGTACCTCAGCCATGAGGCTGAAATCTCAGAAAGCTAAGAAATGGGCTGGATCCAGCCGTCAAAGCCACGGCTTTTATCCTACCCATATAGCTTGGTAAATCAAAGACTTGTGTAGTCAGAAAAAGAGAGATATACAGTAAAGATAGATTCAAAGACAAAAAAAACCCTCTAAATGGTTTACATTGTGTTAAATATATATACGGGCTAAAGGTTAAAGTTCTTAAAATGAGAAAGAAAGAAACAGAGTAATTGGGTATGGTAGTACACACCTTTAATCCCAACACTTGGGAGGCAGAGGCAGACAGATCTCTGTGAGTTCAAGGTGTGATAGCACACACCTTTAATCCCAGCACTGGAAAGGCAGAGACAGGTGGATCTCTGTGAGTTCAAGAATAACCTGGTCCACAGAGGGAATTCCAGGACAAAGATACACAGATAACCTGTCTCAAAAAGCCAAAAATTAAAATAAAAGAAATAGAGTTTAAAATAAAGCCACATAAAGATGGAAAACACACAGAGAATCTTGATACTGTATGTTATTATGCTCTCTTTGAATTGTTTGAATGCTGAGGAAGGAGAAACAGCTGCTAAAAGATTTTTGCTTATAAATGCTGTTGAATTAATCCAAGATAGGTATTTTGAAAATACCTTGACTTCAAAATTGAAGTCAAAAGATATGTTACTTTGGAGAAGAGATTTTGCTTTTGTTTCCACAGGAAATGAGAGGCTGTGGATTCATTCTGAGTTAAGAAAACTCAGATTTGATCAAGGAAGACCACCTGAGAAATCTCCGGTAGGAACAGATGGCCCGGATGTCTGAGTTCTACATCCAGAACAGATTCAAGATTGCTGTCTGAGATGATCAAGCTTCACAGGATACTCTAGTCAGGACTTGATCATAACTCTTAAATTTTCTTTGGGTCCCCATAAGATTATCAGCGCCCCCAACCAGCTTGAATACTACACCTGGAATACTATGCCCACATTCCGAAAAAATGGACTCTGGATATTTTTCTTTGTTAAAAAAATAAAAAAGAGGGGCAAGTGGTGCAGGAGAATTGTCTGTATTCTGTCAATCATGATTTAAATAAATGCTGATTGGCCATTAGCCAGGATGTATAGGTGGGACAACCAGACAGGAAGTAGAGGCGGAGCAAGGAGAATAGGAGAATTCTGGGAAGCAGGAAGCTCTCTCGGCACTCCTGTCTAGACCACCGAAGAAGCAGGATGTGACCTGTCCTGCTGAAAAAGGTACTGAGCCATGTAGCTAACATAGATAAGGATAATGGGTTAATATAAGCTACAAGAGCTAATAAGAAGCCTGAGCTAATCAGCCAATCAGTTTGTAACTTATGGAGAGACTCTGTGTGATTTTCTTTGGGGCTTGCCGGCTGTGGGGTACCAGGTGGGACAGAAACCCGAACAAACAGGCCCTTCGTGTTACAGTCTAACCCTGCAAGCGGGCACCTTTCCTTGGGAAGTGACACTCCAGGTCAGACCAGGATTCTCTTGCCTTTCCTCAAATTCCTCACCCTGAGAAGTTCCCACATTTGTCTGTTCCTGAACTCTGTGTCTTACTTGATGATAAACTGTCAAATGAAAGCAAAGTGACTGCTCTGAGCCACCCATGGTTGCCCCTAGGAGAGAATCGGAGGACTCCTCTTCTATGTTCACATTGCCAGAAGCACATGTCTCTTGGGACTTGAGATTGCCATTTGCCATCTGTGAAGTCTTAAAGGCCTGAGTCTTTTACTTTGTGGGATCAAGTGGCTACTGTAAGAACATAGTATTAGGATTCAGCCTGTGCCTCAGATTTCTGCTGCCAGATACTGACAGGCTCCCTCTTGGGACATCGTGAATCCCAAGCTGAAAGTTTTGCCAGCTGGGCCATGAGTCAACATCAGAGGTGGACACAACTTGTCCTCTACCCACGTCCCTGCCTGAGAATCAGAGATCTTGGCCACAGGCCTTTGCTGTGAACCTCCTCCCCCCCTCAAAAGCTATAAGAAGAATCTCCTCTTCCATGTTCTGATTCTTTTCAGAGACCTACCATTGATGTGGGAAATCCTTCTGTATATGTGTTGCTTTTATTGGTTAATGAGTAAAGCTGCTTTGGGCCTATGGCAGGGCAGAATATAGCCAGGCTGGAAGAGATATATAGAGAGTAAATGGAGTCAAGGATACGCCATGTAGCTGCCGAAGGAGACAGATGCCAGAGAAACTTACGGGTAAACCATGAGCCTCGTGGCAATATATAGATTAATAGAAATGGGTTAATTTAAGATGTAAGAATTAGTTAATAAGAAGCCAAAGCTATTGGCCAAGGAGTGTTGTGATTAATATAGTTTCTGTGTGATTATTTGAGTCTGGGCAGCTGGGAACAAATGTGCAGTCTCCGGTTACAAAATGGCGCCACGGCGTGGGTCAATTACATCCACATAAAACCTGAGAGAGCTCGGGAGGGAACTCTAGACACAAAATAACAGAGTTAAGCATGGTTTCCTGGTAGCAGCATTGTCTCAGGTGGGCTCTGTTTGCTGGCAGCAAGCAGAGGCATGGCTCCTTTTAACAGAAGGCTTCCTGACTCAGCATTAACAACAAAAACTCTGAGGCTTCTTTAAGGGAAGGCTTCCTGGTTCATGCTGGTTCTGTTACAGATCACTTAAATGGGGTCTGTGAGCAGCATGTTACAAATTGCTTAATGGTTACATAGACCTGCTGCATCCCTGGAGCTGGGGCAGCGAGCATGGCTTACAGAGGAAGTGAACATGCCTCTGCCATGTTGGACTGAGTGGAGCAAACAGGCAGGGCCATAGAATTGGTCCTAGCCACACCTGCTTAGCATTTAAAAAAAAGTGCTCCTGGTCAGAAAATGATTATAGATATGCAATAAAGACAGATTCAGACAGAGATAAACCTCTGAATGGGTCATAGTATGTTTTTTTAAAAAAAAATGTACGTAGGCTTGGGAGAGAGAGGAAAAAGGTGCAGATAGGAGTATAAACAGTCATAGATTAAAGGAGTAAAGATAACAAAATAAATATTAAAAAGTAATAGGTTAAAAAATAAACCATGTAAAGATAGAAAAAAGGCAGAGAGTCTGGATTATGCATATTGTGTTTTCTTTGAATATTTTGGCTGCAAAGAGACATTTGATTGTGAGGGCTGATAAGTAAAACCAACAAAAAGGTATCTTGACTCCAAAATTTGACTTTAAGGATATGTTACTTAGGAAAAGAGATTCTGTTTTTTGTTTCCACAGAAGATGTGAACCTGTGGATTCTTTCTAGGCTAATGTGGTATGATGAAACAAGATCCCCAGAAATGTCTCTGTGAACCCTAAAAATGTTTCACCTGACAAACAACAGGAGGCAGTTTGGAAAAAACGATGCCCAAATTCCCAAAATGATTGTTTATAAATGTTTGTTCTTATTTAAAGGGGGACATGATATAGAAATGAATACTTTGGTATGGACTTTCGTCTATTGATACAAATGTAAGGTCAATTTTGTTACAATGTATCTGTATATTTCTACTCTTGTTTAGAGTATTATGTTTATACAGCTCATTTAAAACTATAATCTATAATTTAAAATTACAGATTAATAGATAGTCATTTATAACAGTCAAACTTATAGTCATGTTAGTTAGGTTTTCTAGATATACATAGATTATTTCAGTTAGATAGATAATCTTCAACACTCCAAAGACCTACAGAATATGGCATTTAAAAGGCTTCAAGAATTTAGGCTTATCTCAGTAATGAGACATGTCTGCTTCTGGCAGCACCAATTACTTCAAGAGGATGATGGGCATCAAAGAGTCTCCTTATGGAGTTTGCTGGCCATTTGGGCAAGAAACTGCTCTTTCCTGGACTGCTTGATGATCTGCTATATGAACTGAACATGCAAATCTCACAGAAAAAAATGACTGCTGAACTTGCCTAAAGAAGGTGAGACAGTCCTTCAGTGTTCCTGCTTCAGGAAAGAGTCTGCCAGACATTCTGCAGGACAGAGAAGAAAGTTACTGACAAACTGTCAATATAGACAAAACAATCTTTGAAATTTTCTGCTTCATGAAAAAGTCTGCCAGATGCTATGCTATGGGCCTGTAGGCTGAAGATGGATGCCCTAACATTACAGAACAACTTTGGGTAACTATCCAGACAGTCAGATGTCTCTGTCAATTCTAGAGCTTTGCAATGCACTTCCTGTTTACTTAGGTAATATTATATCCTTCTGGGGTCTTTGAAGAGTTGAAGACAGATAGTTATGGTTTTCCTTAGTTTTGATCAAAGATAAATTAGATATAAAACTTTAGACTCACAAAGATAGGATAGATGATAGAGTATTTTCCTTAATTTGTCAAATGTAAATGGACTATAATTATTATAACTATAATTCTTTCATTCTTTCTTGATAACTTTTTTGTATATGTAATTGTATTATGTTAAAGTTAAGACCTTCCTTTTTAATTAAACAGAAAAGGGGAAATGATGTGGGATGTCCTACTGTATATGTGCTGCTTTTATTGGTTAATGAATAAAGCTGCTTTGGCCTATGTCAGAGCAGAATATAGCCAGGCTGGAAAAGAGAGTAGGTGGAGTCAAGGAAACACCACATAGCTGCCAAAGGAGATAGACGCCAGAGAACCTTACTGGTAAAGCATGAGCCTCATGGCAATACGTAGATTAATAGAACTTATATTTAAGATATAAGAGTTAGTTAATAAGAAGCCTAAGCTATTGTTCAAGCAGTGTTGTAATTAATACAAATCTATATGATTATTTGGGTCTGGGTGTTTGGGAAATGAATGAGCAGTCTTTGCCTACATACCATAAGATTCATCTCTGGTGTTGAGACCTGAGGCCTCCTTGGAGTCCCACCATACTGTTATCCCTCTGTATACCTGTCCATAATGTTAATATTAATAACTCCAGACAATCTCCTCCTCTCCAGTAGTCTATCTTTCTTCGTGAACCAGTTGTCCTACCTAAAATCTGACAGACTTATCTACACACACACACACACACACACACACACACACACACACACACACACACGCACACACACAGCTTTTACCTCCATGGGATTAAATGACAGTCTATTTTGAAGCCAACTTTGATTGGCCATGGCCTTGAAAGCCCAGAGTTACCTGAGATTCCATGTTCCCACACGATAGCAGTCTCATGGAGTTTTGTAGCAACAGAACAAAGTAAGTCATGAATTAAAGGAATTTTAAACTACATTGGTGGATACATTAGAGAGGTGTTCTTAGCTTTGAGGTTAACAGAAAATGGTGACCTGCTAAGTTAATAGTTTCTCAAAGGGTTTTATCTAGTAGTCGCGGGATGTTAGTTCCAGCACAGAGATGGACGTGGATAAAGCTAACCCAAGACAAGGCAATTAGGCTTGAGGCCAACAACTTCCCAACATCTCCACATCACAGCAATTCTAATCAACCAGTCAGTTCCTCAGACCCAGCTTCTTTCCAGGAGTTCTCATCCACAGATGTAATGTCAGAATTTAATTGATTTGCAGGACACCTGGTTGGTGTCAGAATATTTGATGATACCAGATGATACCATTGATGGCACACTGTATGTGCTTATGCACGTGCAATGAAAAGTAGGAACTGATGAGACAAAGCATATATGTAAGGAGCATTAATGTCTAATTCATTAGTCAGTAAATATCAAGTAAATGATGTATTGTCTTGTTACTCAAATTTCAGGGGTCCCTTCGTGGTTGCCAGATGATACAGGGTCAATCAGGGACTCCACTTGGGATTCTTAGTCTTGCTAATGAAAGAATTTAAGAAGGGCTCAAATGAAAGATCAAGGACAATTGCATTAACACTGAAAAGAAGAACCTGATGGCAGGCAAGCTGCAAGACTTCAGCAGCTGCTGGGAGGAAAGGAAAAAGGCATGACATTTAGATGGTCAGACACAGGGTGGACAAGCAGCCTCTCGGCAAGGAGGAGGCTTTACAGAAAGGAGGAAGCCAATGTGTTGAGGAAAGCATGCTGAGAAGAGAGAAAGAAGAAAGGCAAAGGTCAGAAAAGCAGGCAGACGTAAAAAACCCTACATGGCTGTGGCCCGAAAGTTAATCCACCATGGGCTGGGATTCTGGGAAGGAAAAGTCCTATATCTCATGATAGAAAACAATATTCCACCTATTTATTTCATATGCTTTAAGGTGAGTCCCCCTTCCTCGGGATGATTCTTGGCCAAGCCATGTCCCCAGCCATTTGTGTAGTGGGAAGGCCGCCCGGCAGCTCAGACCTGAAATAATCACACAGAAACTGTATTAATTAAATCACTGCTTGGCCAATTACTTAAGTGTATTGCTAGCTAGCTCTTATATCTAGAATTAACCCAGTTCCGGTAATATGAAGGCCTGTTTGTTGGGGTTTATGTCCTGCCCAGTTCCCACAGCCAGTAAGCCCCAAAGAAAATCACACAGAAAGTCTACATTAGGTTATAAACTGATTGGCCCATTAGCTCAGGCTTCGTATTAGCTCTTATAACTTATATTAACCCATTATCCTTTTCTATGTTAGCCACATGGCTCAATACTTTTTTCAGCGGGGCAGGTCACATCCTGCTTCTTCCGTGGTCTGGGCAGGAGTGAGGAGGAATGGGCTTCCTCCTTCCCTGCATTCTCCTGTTCTCATCGCCCCACCTCTACTTCCTGTCTGGTTGACCTGCCTATACTTCCTGCCTAGCCAATCAGCGTTTATGTAAAACACGATTGACAGAATGCAGACAATTACCCCGCACCAATTTCCAGTATTTTATATTTTATTACGAGGCTCGTGGCCTACTGGCAAGGTTTCAACATGTCTGTCACTGGCAGTGGCTCCATGGCTTCTCTGACTCTACTTCCTTTCTCCTAGCATTCAGTTTAGTTTTCCCTGCCTATCTACCCTATCAGGCCAAGCCAGTGTCTTTATTACCCAATGGTATTCACAGCATACAGAGGGGAAGCCCACATCACATCTGGACTGTTAGTTCTCTACCCTGCCCAGAGATTCTGTTATTCTAACCAGTTTTTTCTATTCTATTATTTATTTATTTATTTATTTATTTATTTATTTATTTATTTATTTATTTATTTATTTATTTTGGTTTTTTGAGACAGGATTTCTCTGTAGCTTTGGAGCCTGTCCTGGAACTAGTTCTTGTAGACCAGGCTGGCCTCAAACTCACAGAGACCTGCCTGCCTCTGCCTCCCAAGTACTGGGATTAAAGGCATGCGTCACCACCGCCTGACCTCAGTTTTTTTTCTATTCTAATAGTAATAGACATTGTGCATTTTAATAGAGTAGTGTTAAATTGATTTTTAGATGTTAAGAAATATAAGGTGGGGGCTGGAGAGATGGCTCAGCAGTTAAGAGCACTGGCTGCTCTTTCAGAGGTCCTGAGTTCAATTCCCAGCAACCACATGGTGGCTCACAACCATCTAAGGAGATCTGGTGCTGTCTTCTGGCCCTGCAGGAAGACATGCAGGCAGAACACTGTATATTTAATAAATAAATAAATCTTAAAAAGAAATATAAAGTGGCATAGAAAAAAATCAAGACACAATAAATGCCAGTTATAGACTGCTCAAATAACTTAGAGCATATACAAAATATAAAATAATTTTCTTTTCTAAGCTTCATTTGGAAATTCTTTTAATGAAACAGAACTATGAATATGGACAATAGGAATTTTAGGATGATAAATTAAAATGGACATAGGGTCTGGAGATTTCTGACCAAGGGCTGGAGAGATAGCTCAGCTGCTATTAATGGTGCTTGCTGCTCTTGCTAGTCCCCTTCTGGCCTCTGCAGACATTACACTTAAATGCACACCAACCACCACACTCTCTCACATACACACATATACATAATTTAAAAAGGAAGAAGGAGAGAATTCCAGAGGGTTCAAAGCCAGTTACTGCTTCTAAGTGACATTTAGCTTGTTTGATTTGCAAAAATAAGCAAGATATAACTTTGAGGTATTTTTTTTAGATAAGTGCCTATAATAGAAACGTTAAGCTAAAACAAGCAGAAGCAGTTAACTAACTTGCCATCATCTGACTAAGGAAAGACATAAAACCAGTAACAGAACTAGAGCCCCTCAGCCTATCAAATCCGGTGTTTCTTTTCCCTTCCTTCCGCGTCCACCTAGAAAAGTTTCCCCACTGGTCCTTCTTCTAGGCAGCTTCCAACTCATTTCTGGTTCACAAATTTCACCTTTTACTAACATTAAACTTTTCATTTAATTGTGCCTCAGTTTATCTTTTTAAAAAAGACCATTCATCCCACATGAAACATTCCATCAGATCAACTGAGCGAAGTCAGCCGCTCCCCTTAGAAAATGCACCAAAAGACATTCAAATTCAGTTCAGCATTGGGTAGTCCACACTGATGTCAACTGAGTATTTACTGCAGGAAGCTATTGCACCTTCCTAACCTGTGCGATAGGTCTATACAGTTCCGAATGCATAGATGATTTAAACTGATCTATGGAGGGATTCTCCAGCATTCCAGGTTAGAACAGAAGGCGAGAGAGTGTCTTCAGCAGTGGGAAGAATACAAGCAATGAGCTCTGCTCTTAGCACAAGTTGGCTGCATTCATTTTCATGCCAAGTTGTTGTGTGTGTGGATAACTCTGTTGCTTCAAGGAAAAGAAGCTGCATCTCATTTTCAAAATGCAAACCGCGTGACGTCTGTGGGCACATCCTTCTTCCCTTAGAATAACTAGATGTTGGGAAACACAAATCAACCCTCATACGTATGCTATCCCTGTACATAATTTTGTAGCAAATATAATTTTTCAGCCAGACTTTGCATTTGACGTTTCTGCTATTGCTTAATTTCAGCATTTTTTACTTTGATATGCTTTCAGGCTTGCATCAGAGGGCAATGCTTACGTGTGCATGCCTATAGAGGACATTTGAGGTGTGACTCAGAGGTGAAGTGCCAAGGACAAGGGGTCTGTAACCATTTTGTCTTTTCATTTAATGGGATCATTTCAGTTCACATGAAATATGCCTTTCCCAGAATAACCAGGTTCAGAATTATTTGATGTGGAAATTCCCTTTCAAAAACTGGAGCTAAATAAGGAGCGCAGGCTGTACTGTTTACGCAGATGTACGTGATTGATGCTCACATGAGCCTGTGACAGGCCCACAGAGCAGATAAGGTTTGAACGGTGCGCAAAGATAGAATGCAAAACATTGTCCCAATGTTGAATTATTAACATGTAAGTGTGTTATCAAGCACCATGTATATGGGCTACCTCCATGCATCCATGAGCTTTCTGGGAATGTAGGTGCTCACACACTTTGTTTATTTTAATATACGCGTGACTTCTCACCTGGCATTTAAGAAACCAGAGTTTCCGATCTACTCAGATTAGGTTTATCTTTCAATGACCTCAGTTAATTTCCTCACCTGTGTCTTCTATGCTGCCCTTGCTAATTCACACTGGCAGCCTTTCAGATAACATGTAACCAACAGGAATACTGTAAAAAAAAAATAGCTGCCATTGTACATTCAAATTACTCCATTTCCCCAAGTTATAAGCAATGAAATGCAAGGGGCCGAACATGGGTAACATTTTCTCTTTAAGAACTACTGGGACTTTCGTACCCCACAGCATGCGCTAGAGCATGAGAGCCGACGTCTCCTCATATTCTGCCGAGGCTGTAATCTCTTCCAACGTGCTGAATGCATTGTTAATGGCAGGGCTTCAGTCATTAGTGAGTCAGTTCCGTCTGTCACACCTGCCCCCTGGCATTTCAACCTCCCCAGCTGTTGGGAAATTATCCGGTGAGCTATGGGAGGTCGGAAGTTTTCGCAGCTTGCATTCGCTTAAAATGTGCCAGCAAGATGTCTTCCTCCACACCTGGGCTTTTTGTAGCAATGGGATTGGAATTCACCTAGTTTAACTCATTTCACTTTCTGTGCGGCTGATGCTGGAGGCATCTTTATTTTCCCAAGAGTCTTTCTAGCTTTATGGATGAACTAATATTTGCCTTCGGTCCACTGTCTCCTCCAAGGGGTTTTCTTTCATTTTCCATAGAATTTTTTTCCAATCATAGCTGTTTTTTTAAGTGTAAATTAATAATAAATTGAAATTGCCACCAATTTATATTCTCTAACTTCATAGCCGCTCTATCTAACTAGTCATTTCAATTACATCAAGAACATTATAACTTCTATTTAGAAACACAACCAACAAAAGATA
>PVIU01026567.1:0-21785 GCA_004026605.1 Ondatra zibethicus | reverse complement strand
CAGTGGAGCAGACGCCATGCTTCTCCAGCACAAGATGGACACTGGTTAGACTCATGCCGGTAAGCCACAACTCAAGTGGCGATACACATTAATGGAGATGGGCTAAAATAATATGTGAGAGTTAGCCAATAAGGGGCTGGAGTTAATGGGCCAGGCAGTATTTAAATGAATACAGTTTCCGTGTAATTATTTCGGGTACGCACCTGGAGCCGGGTGGGACAGAACAAGGGGCCCGGCGCTGGGAACGCAGCCTGAGCCCCTCATTACAACACATATGTGTGTGAGATTCCCTACTCCAATCCTCCCTACTGTTAATTTTCGCTAGTTTGACATACGACTCCATTTTTATTCAGACAGTTTTGATAGGACTAATTAAAAAGGCAGAGAAAGGGAAGAGTCATTTAAAGAGCAAAGAATTGCCAGGCCTATCTAATTCCATCATTCCGGAAGCTAAGGCAGGAGGATCAAGAGTTCAAGGCTATCCTGGCCTATATAGCAAAACCCGTCTCCAAAAAATGAAAAGAGGGCTGGTTATGGTGGTGCTCACCTTTAATCCCAGCACTCGGGAGTCACAGGCAGGCAGATCTCTGTGAGTTCAAGACCAGCCTGATGTACAAAGCAAACTCCAGGATAGCCAGGGCTACACAGAGAAAACCTGTTTTGAAAAAACAAAACAAAAGTGGGGAACTGATGGTGAGAGAAATGAAGAAGTGTCACCCTGTTAGGGGAGGAGGAGACATTTTAAACAGTGGTACTGTTCTACCACATAAGGAGGGAGAAGACCACGCCATCCTGTCTGCAAGGTCTTTGTGCTCCCAGTATCCCTGAGAGTGCTTGGTACTCAGTAAACAGCTGGAGGCTGGAAACGTACCTCAGTGTGGACTTAACATGCTCAAGGCCCTGTGTTCAACCCCCAGGACTGAAAAGTTAATAAATGTTTGTTAAATTAATAACAGCCATTTTGTAATACATGAGAAGCTGGTGAGCATGAGAGATTAAAAAGAAGGCTCTGGTTTAAGCAAATAGGATTAACTATAGCCCATAATAATGTACTGAATCTTCAAATCAAAACATACTACAACCTCCAAAATTATATTCCTCCACTCTGTAGGTGAAGAAACAGGTCCAGAGAACCCATTTTTCTAATTTAACACCTTTTGAACAGAAGGCATCTGTGTTAACACAGGGGATTGTTGTGTTCTAGCTCACAATAATCCTCCCACTGTTGTGTTCTTGTTAAATTGTTTAAAGATTTGCCTTTATTTTTATTTATGGTGTGTGTGTGTGTGTGTGTGTGTGTGTGTGTGTGCGCGCGCGCGCACGTGTGCATGCCAAGGAGGCCAGAAGAGGACCCTGGATCCCTAGAGCTGGAGATTCTAATAGTCATGAGCTGCCTGGTATGTGTACTAGGAACCAAATTCAGGTTGTCTAGAAAAGCAGTGTGTGCTCTTAATTGCTGGGCCAACACTCCTACCCCTCTTATTAATTCTTTTATAATTTAGAGAAGCATTACAATTTGAGGGTTTTGTTGTCTTGGGGTTTTTATCTGTTTTAGTGTGTGGGGGTGGTTTGGTTTTTTGGTTTTTTTTGTTGTTGTTGTTGTTTTTGCTTGCATGTTCTATGCACCATGTGCATGCAATGCCCATTGGAGGCTAGAAAAGGCATCGGATCTCCCAGAACTTGAGTTAAAGATGGTTGTGAGCCACTATGTGGGTGCTGAAAATCAAACCTGCGTTTGATTCATAACTGCTTAATTACTGAGCTATCTCTCTACTCCCAGATTGTAGTGATTTTTGTCTGTCTTTTAACAAATAAAACTTGCCTGAAAATCAGAGTGCAGAGCTAAACTCTAGAGGCCAGGCAGTGATGGCACACACCTTTAATCCCAGGACTCGGGAGACAGAGGCAGAGGGATCTCTATTAGCTCAAGGCTACCCTGAGCTACACAAAATTGACCCAGTCTATAAGAAAAACAGAGCTCACACAAAGGTGATCCCAGCACTTGGGACCCCAACCCTTTAATCCCAGCACTAGGGAGGTGGAGACAGGAGTAATATGGCTGGGCAGAGAGAGGAATCTAAGGCAGAAGGAGACAGGCGCTCAGGACAGTCTGAGGTTTGGTGGAGACAATTGTAGTCTAAGGATGCACTCTGAGGTGCAGTCTGAAGCAGTCTGTGGAGGCAGTGTAGGACAGGATTGCCCCTTCGGTCTGAGCACTGGTGAGGTAAAACGTCTGTCTAGTGCCTGGCTACACTGCTTCTCTGATCTCTCAGCTTTCACCCCCTAATATCTGACTCTGGGTTTTTATTATTAAGACCAATTAGAATTCATGATATACCAGACCTTTGTTTTCTTTTGTTTTTTGGTTTTTGTTTTGTTTTTTGGTTTTGTTTTTGCCTTGTTTTGTTTTTTGAGACAGGGTTTCTCTGTATAACTTAGGAGTCTGTCCTGGAACTCTATAGACCAGGCTGGCCTCAAATTCACAGAAACCAGCCTGCCTCTGCCTCCGAAGTGCTGGGATTAAAGGTGTGTGCCACCACCACCCAGCTCAGATCTTTTGTTGTTAAAAAAAAAAAAAAACTGACCAGGCCTGGTGACACATCCCTTTAAACTCAGCACTCAGGGAGCAAAGTCAAGCCTACAGAGTAAGAAGTTCCAGGACAACCAGGGCTATTATTAAACCCTGTCTCAAAACAAACAGAAACCTGGTAATTATTGTAGTTAAAGTGCTAAAACAGGAAAGTTCTCATGAGAAAAAACAGAGAGGGGGGCTGTGAGTGGGAGTGGGCTCAGCTGATAGAGTGTTTGCTGTGAGTGGGAGTGGGCTCAGCTGATAGAGTGTTTGCCGAGCCATGGGTTTAATCCCCAGCACCACAAAAACCAGGCATGGTGACGTACACCTGTAATCCCCAGTGGCATGGTGACTTTGAGTCCACCCTGTCATGAAAAGGAAAAAAAGAAAAAATAAATAAAGAGAAACAATGAAAGTTGAATTTCATAATAATTACTTGAGGTCAGCATCTAGATTCTATCTTAAGGGTGAGTAAGTTTTGACATAACTCCTAGAATCTGAGGAAGGGCAGCCACCGTGGAACTGCTCTTGGGTTACCAACAGAAGAGAGCACCCAGGGGACACCAATTAGATTCCCTCCAAATACAGACCAGGCCCCATTTTCACATCTTTGCTAGGACTCTGGCAGCAAACAGCCTTGGCAGACCCCAAAGGAGACAACAGGACAGAAGTATCTGTGGCCATAGCACCAGGCCATGGTCCCCCAAATTTTCTGGACTCCAACAACCCAGGGCTCAAAGGCCTCAGGAAAGTACTAGAGCTGGGGTAGAGGAATGAGACAGACGCTCACTCAGTAAACAAATGGTTGGAACAAAAAATATTCTAAAGTACCAAGGTAAAGGATCATCTCAAGATGCTCTAGGATGTGATTGGGCCCTCATGCCAAAAACATAGGCAGCGTTCTGCTGTTACTGTTTTCCAGGGTGAGCTGTGCAGCTTAGAAGGTAACAGAGGCAATTACCATGATCATTTGCTCAAATGATGGTAATTGCCTATGGCTACTCTGGATGTCTCAAAATTAGACCCAGTCCAAATACTACTTCTGATCTAATGTTTGGAGATGTGGTGGTCTGAATAAAAATGGCTCCATAGGTTCACACAGAGTGGCACTATTAGGAGGTGTGACCTTGTTAGAGTAGGTGTGGCCTTGTTGGAGGAAGTGTGTCACTGGGGGATGGGTTTGAGGTTTGAGAAGCTCACATCAGGCCTAGTGGCTCACTGTCTCTTCCTGCTGACTTCGGATGCAGATGTCGAACTCTCGGCTACCTCTCCAACACCATGTGTGCCTGCATGCCATCATGCTTCTCGCAACGATACAGAACTAAACCTCTGAACTGTATACCACCCCCAGTTAAGTGTTTTCCTTCATAAGAGTTGCTGAGATCACAGTGTCTCATCACAGCAATAAAATAATAACTAAGAAGAAGATATATTTAAGTATTTAAAAACAACTGTTTACTAGGCATGGTATAGTTATTCACATCTGTGATACTAGGAACTTTGATAGGCATTCAAGGTCATCGGCAACATTATCAGTTCAAAGCCAGCCTGCTTTACCTGGGAGCCTGTTTTAAAAGAAAAAAAAAAAAGAAATGGAGCTGGGCATAGTGACTCACAACTTTAATCCCATCAATCAGGAGGCAGAAGCCAGGGGATCTCTGTGAGTTCAAGGCCAGTCTGGTCAACAACAGAGTGAGTTCCAGGATAGCCAGGGCTACACAGAGAAACCCTGTCTCGAAAAACAAAAACAAACAAACAAACAAATAAATAGAAAACAAAGTAGCTGAAACAGCAGTTTAAGGGGAAAAACATTTTATTTCTTATTTTATTATTATTATTATTACAGTATTAAGTGGAAAATGGAAACAAAACATCTGTATGATTAGAAGTCAGAATGAGATGCAATCAACTAACCAGACAGTTACCAGAACCTGACTACAGTTAAATACATGTCACTGACCCAGAGAGCATCCACCTTCACCACAGCCGGAATATTTAATGTGACAGATGATTTGTGGGTACCAACAGAAATATGTCATGCAATAATGACACAATTGAACTTGACCAAAAGATTTAGAGTCATTAGATATATGAGGCTTAATTTTCAATATATACTTATAAGGAGAGCACAAATATTTGTCATTGAAATAAAGGATTGATGACTATTTACATAGTTAATTTTTTTTAGGGCCTTGCCTGATCCAACCTGACTCACTCAATCACAGCATGTGTCTTCTATTTTACAGAAAGTACTTAATTCATTTTGGGGGAAGAGAAGAATTTAATTGCATGGTTGCCTAGAGCCCAAAGGGCTAAATAAGCTTGACAAACCTGAGTGATGCATTTGTAAAGTTAACAAGCGCTTCCCTCCCGGGCTAATCAGATGCTGCCACACTGCGTCAGGCCTTGATGTCTGAGGACTTTCATCTGAGCTTCAGGCGAATCGTGTCACCCAATATCCATGGTTCTTCGTGACAGAGGAGCCCAAGCACATGCAAAGACGAATGCATGTCTCAAGAACATGCCGCTGGCATTAACCCATTAAATTATCCTATGTCTTCCTTGGCTCTTTTATGTAGATGCTTTGGGGACAGATCAGTGTGATTTGTGGAGCAATTTGAGAAATGCCAGAAAATGCCATAATTACCTGGAGATGTTTGACTGAGCATAAGAGTCAGCAAAATAAAGATTGTGAGTAAATTGAAAGTGATTGTTTGAGAGCTGGGTTGGTGACCTCTCTTACTCTAGGCCTTGTTTCTGAGCAGCTTCTAGGAGGAGGCCACCCTGTCCTGTGCTGACATTCCAACAGGAGGAAACCAGAGGTTTTCAAAGCCAAAGGCAGCCATGATTTCTTTCATCTCAATCGCCTTTGGTCTGGGTCCCCATTCTTACTCCTTCCAAGTGAATCTACACAGGTCCCAAACAATGGAGAGGAGCTTGTTTGTACAGCCCATTGGAGGCATCTCACCCTTTTCCACGTGCCACGTGACTGCCCTAGCCGCTCCGCTAACCTCCTGCTGTTGTCTCTCAGCAAGATATTGAAGGCCAAAGCTTTTCTTTGTGCATGAACCTGACCCTCACAACTGTCCAGGTCAATGAAGCCATTACCAGCCCTATTTGCTCCTCAGAGAACTGAGGAGCAAAGTTGTTTTAACAGAATCATGGGTTCATAGTGATTCTCCCATTCATCCGGCTGCTTGCAAAGGACTCTCTCTAGGTAGCAGCTGGAATGTGGAAACTAAAAGACAAAGTACGCTCTGCCCAGGAGAAACGCGAAAGCCATTTCATTCTGACTGTAGTATTCACTAGATTCTGAAGTAGCCTCTAGTCATCATTAATGTAATATCAGAGTCTACTGGATGTTACCGGAGGCAGGAAGTTCATAACTTCCTGGCCTTTGGGCTTGCTCAGTTTTCCAAATACAAGATGGAAGGCTGTCTGTCCTTGTGTGTCCATGCCATCAACCACATTACACTTAGGGACCAGATTCTGCAGGGCTGTGCTCACTGAGGATCTCAGAGGGCCCCTTATTCAGAGGGAGGCAGGCACAGGCCCTTGCTACAAGTTACAAAAGGCAAGAACCCAGCATCCATCATTCTTCTGGCTCTTGAATAAAGGTCTGTGTGATGTTATGATTTTTAATTTTCTCCCATGAAAGGAGAGCCTCTACTGAATATTTTGTACTTCATTGGTTAATAAGTAGTAGAAAGTGAACCCTAATACATATTTTTCCACCTTTAATTTAAGTTGAATCCTCATTTCCAATAACCAGCCTAGGGTTTGGGGGCTGTTGTATTTAGGTAGAATTTTTGGTTGGTTGGTTGGGTGGGTGGGTTGTTGTTGCTGTTTTATATTTTGCTCCTCCTAACACTGGGACTTTTAAAAGATGAATAAGTTTAAAAAATATATCCAGGTAGTGGTGGTGTGTTGTGGAATATTACTTTAACTATGTAAAGATGTGTTACATTTGTTTATGTTGCAGAAGGCTACTTTAACTATGAAAAGATGGGTTACATTTGTTTATGCTGCATTTGTTTAACTATATAAAGATGTGTTGCTGTTTTACCTTTCCTGCCTAAGGTACTGTTTGGTCTAATAAAAAACTGAACAGTCAATAGCTAGGCAGTAGAGGGATCGGCAGGGCTGGCAGGCAGAGAGAATAAGTAGAAGGAGGAATCTAAGTTCGGGAGAGAAGGAGAGGACCAGGAAGAAAGTGAGGGAGATGACGGGGCCAGCTAGCCAGGCAGCCACCAGTCAGCCAGACACAGAAGAAGACGTACAGAATGAAAGAAAGCTAAGAAGCACGGAGGCAAAATATAGATGAAGAGAAATGGGTTAATTTAAGTTAAAGAAGAAAAGCTAGCCAGAAACGAGCATAAGCTAAGGCCGAGCACGTATAACTAATATGAAGTCTCCATGTCTTTATCTGGGAGTTGGTTGGTGGTCCAAGAGAAAGTCTGTTACATTGGTGGTGTAGGCCTTCAGTACCATTACCTGGGAAGCAGATCTCTAAGCTCGAGGCCAGCCTGGTCTAAAGGGTGACTTCCAGGACAGCCAGGGCTACACAGAGAAACCTTGTCTTGAAAACAAACAAACAATTGAAGGTAAATGTACCTGAAAATAATATAATTCTGTTGAAGGAGAGAGGGCCTGCTTCATGGTCCCGGTCACCCGGCTCCCGGCCGCACAGCTAGCTTAAGCGCCGAAATAACCACACGGAAATTGTATTAATTAAATTACTGCCTGGCCCATTATATCTAGCCTCTTCTTGGCCAACTCGCACTTTGATCTAACCCATTTCTATTAATCTGTGTTCACCACAAGGTCGTGGCTTACTGGGAAAGCTTCTAACCAGCATCAGTCTCGGGCAGGAGAACCATGGCGTCTGCCACACTGCCTTCTTCTCAGCATTCCATTCTGTCTCCTCCGCCTACCTGATTTCTGCCCTATCAAAAGGTCAAGGCAGTTTTCTTTATTCACCAATGAAAGCAACACAAATATAGAAGAACCTCCTAAACCATAATTCTGTAAAACTGGTTTTAGAAATAGTTTTAATTTCACAGAAGAGGCCCCGATGTAGTTCAAGCTTCAAGTGACACACTAGCTCAACAATAGGCATCTCAAACTGATTTCTCTGAGTCCCTCTAGGCTTTTCCTTTGTTATCACAAAATGGCCACTTCAAAGTCAATCACAAATTCCTCGTGCTGCTGTAGTCAAAGCAGGCTACGTGTCTGCTTTGCCTGTCTACCCTGGGCAACAAGAAGGTTGAACAGAAGAGATGAACATGAGCACGTGGTTCAGAAGCATGATCCCCACAGAAAGATTTCAAATGAGACAGCCCTGTGAAGACTTCAGCCTTCTGCCTTGAGCGATTGCCAGACTACAGTGCCAGAACGATGAAACAGCTTGCTTGATAGTTTTATTTCACACTCCATTTATAGAGTTTGATCAATTTTGACATATGTATACACCCACCAAGCCACTGCTGGAGTCATGACTGTAAACATGTAATTATCCCATGTCTCTTAGACCAACCCCCTCTGTGGGTGACCAGTGAGCTTAATTCTCTCTCTCTCTCTCTCTCTCTCTCTCTCTCTCTCTCTCTCTCTCTCTCTGTGTGTGTGTGTGTGTGTGTGTGTGTGTCTGTGTGTGTCTGTGTGTGTCTACATGGAGCTCTAGCATATGTCTTTTGCCTAGTGACTTTCTCTCAGTAGAAGCCTTCTGAGACTCATCCATATTTTAGTATATGCCAGTGGCCCATTTCTGAGAAATAGTGCATTGCTTCTATATTTACCTGTTAGAAACATTTGGATTGTTTCCAGTATAAGATGCCGTAGATACATTTGATTCTTTTTCAAACAAAGGCTTTCATTTCTCTAGAGTCAAAGCTAGGACCAGGATGGCTGGATCATAGGACAGCTGCATGTTTAACTTGTTAAGCAATCACTACTATTTTCCCCCTTGGTTGTATCAAGAGTGCTGCAGCCAATCACTGTGAACTTTGTGAAGTATTGGTTGCCAATTCGTCAGGACCTAAGAGCGCTTAGGAAAGCAGCTTCTGCGCATGCCTGCAAGGGGCTTCTTGATAGGTTAACTGAGGTAGGAAGACCCACCTACCTCAAATGTGGTTGGCATCATTGCTTCCTGAATGTGGATTCAAGCTCATGTGTACATGACTTCCCCACCGCGATGAACTCTACCCCCGAGCTGGGAGCCAGAACAGCCCTCTCCCCGTTTAAGGTGCTTTCATTGGATATTTCATCACGGCAAACAGAGTAGCTAAGACAAACCTGGCGACTTTAAATAACGACAATGTATTCTTTTAGAAGTTTGTTAGAAATTGGTTCTGGAAGTTGAAATCCAAAAACCAAGGTGTCTTTGAGGCCACAGTCCCTCTGGAGGTTCTAAAGAAGAATTTGTTTCACGGGTCTGTCTGCTTCTGGGGGTTCCTGCTGTTCCCTGACTGTGAGCACAGGGTGAAAATCTCTGATCCCAGGACCACATACTGTATTTTCTATCCCCCCTCCTCTCTCTCGCCATTCTTTTTCCCCCTCCCCCTTCATAATTTTTTTTTTAACTGTGTGCATTCGTAGCATCTGAGCCATCTCACTGGCCACGTCTGGTTTTTTGAGACAATCTCATATACGCCAGGTTGACTTCAGACTCAACTGTGTAGCCAGGAATGACCTGGAGCCCCTCATCCTCATCCTTCTGCCTCGTTTCCCAAGTGCTGGGATTACAGGGGTGTGCGCTCTGCCTGGCTCTGCCTGGCTCTGCCTTTCTCTTATATAAACACTTGTGATGGCTTAGCATCCATCTAGGTAATTTCCCAATCTCAAGATTAACTAAATCACATCTCCAAAGAACCCTCCAACCCTTTCTTACTTGTTTTTTTTTAACATATATGATAACAGTGTGTATTGAATCCATGGATTAAAATGTAACTATCTGGTGACCGGGGCATTTTTCAGCCTACCATGGCTATCTTTTTACATTTTAGCCATTCTGACTGTTCAGTAGTGGCACGGGTAGAGTTTTACTTTGCCTTTCTTCAGCAGTGACAAAGTTGTAGCTTCTCACATGCTTATTTACCAACTGTGTCCTCTTTTATAAAGTGTGTGTTCAGATCTCTTGTTGGTTTTTTAATTGGACTCTGTGTTTTCTTAGTTTTGAGTTCAAGAGTTCCTTATGTCATGCATGCATGTTCTTTCCCGCCTCGATGATTTACAGCATTTCATCCACATTGAGCCTTGCCTTTACGTTTCTAGCCAGTGGCTCCTTTGATGGCATTCCTTGCATTATATCATGCTCCATCCCTATTAGGCTTCGTAGACCCTGCAGGGCGTGAACTATAAATCAGTCCACGTCCTCAACTCCCGGCTGATGCCTAGAACATGCTCACTGGTTGTCATTTCTTTTTCTGCCTTTATGCTCTTCGTTTTCACAGGGTCACATTTACGGACCAGAATTTCCTACATTAAGGTACCCTCAGTGTGATCTAGTCTGTTGTTCATTCAGAAGTGATAAAATCCACTTTTAATGTGTGTAATTCAAAGGTCAATAGCTGCACAACAATCCCCACTGTCTAATTCAGAACACTGTACAACTTCCCCACACACACACATTATTCAAAGGGAGCCCCAGTCTTTTTTTTTCCCAGATACTGGTGACCACTGATCTCTGTAGATTTGTCTACTTTGGACATTTCTCTGGGATACAATTATACAATATGTGGCCTTTTGTGTCTGGTTTTGTTCCTTTAATATTTTCAAAGTTATTGAATTAATTCTCGTGAGGAGAGGTGAGCAAACATCTATTTACCTAGATGGGACACCAACAATAGACCATAATTATGCTCCACCCAAGCCCTGCTTAGTATACAGTCAATCTCATTTACAGAAACATGGGTGAGTGGGTGTCCTTACATGGGGGTGGGTGATCCCAAATCATCCCTCTCCAGCATGACTTCCCCAAAGCTGCATAATGAAGTTCGGCTTTAGGCTAACCTTCCACCTCCTATATACTCTAGCACCCCACGAGATTACACGGAGTTCAGGGTCAGGATGGATCCTGGGCGGAATCTCACATGAAGATTTAATGGCCCTCACCCCACTCCTCCGTGAAGTGTTAGCAGACCTGTTATCACTGCTGTTGATATAGCTATACCATTGCTGACATGCTGGTGTGTTCATTTGCTCGGTTGCTGCTGGGCCGTCCTTTGCTGATGTCAGAACCCAGATATTTTGGGGGAGGGGGCGGAGGTAGGTTCAAGCCCAGGTTTCATTTCTCTGTATAATCCTGGAACTAGCTCTTGTAAACCAGGCTGGCCTCGAACTCAGAGAGATCCACTGACCTCTGCATCTCAAGTGCTTGTATTAAAGGCATGCACCACCACCGCCCAGCAGAACCCAGATTCTTTAGACTTCCAGTATTGACTGAAGACCAGTATTTCTCCAGGAACCCTTCAGATCTTCTACGTCAGCTTTGGACTGCTGAAGGAGCACTTAGCCTCATGTATTTCAGGTACTGGGTTCTCAGCCTCTTCCATGTGCAATCATTGTTTAATTACTCAAAATAATATTATGTAAGCCAATCTAATACATTTGCTTTTAATATATATGTTCATTCTATTGGTTCACCCAGACTTCATTTTCTTTTCATTTTTATTGGGCTCAACATTTTTCTCTGCTTGCCTCCCTACCTCTTCCCTCCCCTTTAACCCTCTCCCAAGGTCCCCATGCTCCCAATTTACTCAGGAGATCTTGTCTTTTTCTACTTCCCATGTAGATTAGATCTATGTATGTCTCTCTTAGGGTCTTCATTGTTGTCTAGGTTCTCTGGGATTGTGATTTGTGGGCTGGTTTTCTTTGCTTTATGTTTAAAAACCACTTATGAGTGAACATATGTGATAATTGTCTTTCTGTGTCTAAGTTACCTCACTCAAAATGATGTTTTCTAGCTCCATCCATTTGCCTGCAAATTTCAAGATATCATTATTTTTTTCTGCTGTGTAGTACTCCATTCTTTGGTCGAGGGGCATTTAGGTTATTTCCAGGTTCTGACTATGACAAACAATGCTGCTATGAACATAGTTGAGCACATGTCCTTGTGGCACAATTGAACATCCTTTGGATATACACCCAAAAGTGGTATTACTGGGTCTTGAGGAAGGTTGTTTCCTAATTTTCTGAGAAATCGCCACACTGACATCCATAGGGGTTGTACCAGCTTCCATTCCCACCAACAATGCAGAAGTTTCCCCACAACCTCTCCAGCATAAGTTGTCATCAGTGTTTTTGATCTTGGCCATTCTTACAGGTGTTAGATGGAATCTCAGAGTTGTTTTTGATTTGCATTTCTCTGATGACTAAGGATGTTGAACATTTCCTTAAGTGTCTTTCAGTCATTTTAGATTCCTCTGTTGAGAGTTCTCTGTTTAGGTCTGTACTCCAGTTTTTTATGGTTTTTTTTTTGGGTTTTTTGAGACAGAGTTTCTCTGTAGCTTTGGAGGCTGTCCTGGAACTAGCTCTTGTAGACCAGGCTGGTCTCGAACTCACAGAGATCCGCCTGCCTCTGCCTCCCGAGTGCTGGGATTAAAGGCATGCACCACCACTGCCCGGCCAGTTGGGTTTTGTTTGTTTGTTTGTTTTTTGTTTTTGTTTTGGATTATTTGTTCTTTTGATGACCAATTTCTTGAGTTCTTTGTATATTTTGGAGATCAGACCTCTGTCTGATATGGGGTTAGTGAAGATCTTTTCCTGTTCTGTAGGCTGTCGTTTTGTCTTGTTGACCGTCTCCTTTGCTTTACAGAAGCTTTTCAGTTTCAAGAGGTCCCATTTATTAATTGTTTCTCTCAGTGTCTGTGCTGCTGGGATTATAATTAGGAAGTGGTCTCCTGTGCTGATGCGTCCAAGTGTACTCCTTACTTTCTCTTCTATAAGGTTCAGTGTGGCTTGCTTTATGTTGGGGTCTTTGGTCCATTTGGACCTGAGTTTTGTGCATGGTGATAGATATGGGTCTATTTTCATTCTTCTACATGTTGATATCCAATTATACCAGCACCATTTGTTAAATATACTTTCTTTTTCCATTTGATATTTTTTGTTTCTTTGTCAAAAATCAGGTGTTCGAAGATGTGTGGATTGATATCTGGGTCTTCTATTTGGTTCCATTGGTCCTCCTGTCTGTTTTTATGCCAATATCAGTCTGTTTTCAGTACTGTAGCTCTGTAGTAGAGTTTGAAGTCAGGGATCGTGATGCCTGCAGAAGTTCTTTTATTGTACAGGATTGTTTTGGCTATCCTGGGTTTTTTGCTTTTCCATATGAAGTTGAGTACCGTTCTTTCAAGGTCTGGGTTGGCCCTGACTTCTATGCCATTTGGTAAGCACTGTGAAGGTACTTCAGTGCCCAGGCAAAATAATTCTATCAAGCCACTTGCTCAATTGTGGTATCAAATTATTCTTTGCACCTTTCAAATAATTATGTACCAGTCCTGAAAGCATCCAAACTTACCTTCCCAAGACCAAGTAACAACAATCAAAAGGCTAACAATAGGGAACCCTGCCACCCTATGCAGGTTGGCAATATTCAACACACACAGTTCTAAGGTGGGTTTGGTTTTTTGATTGTTTGTTGTTTGGGGGTTTTGCTGTTGAGATAGTTTGGAAGCAGAAAATAATCTGTCAGGTGAATAAAGTTGAATATTGGAAACAAATCACAGCCAAATTGTCAGCTAACTGTCAAACAGGAAAGGGGCAGTCACACGAAATTTGGGCAAGACTTAAAGAAGTGCATCATTTTGAAGATGCTGGTGGTAGAGATCAACTTCCTGAGACCATTGCTTTTGAGGGCAGAGCGTGAAACCACTGCTATGTGCCCTGAGACCATCACTCTTGAGGGCAGAGCATGAAGCCACTGCTATGTGCCCTGAGACCATTGTCCTTGAGGGCAGAGCATGAAGCCACTGCTATGTGCCGAGACCATCGTTCTTGAGGGCAGAGCATGAAGCCACTGCTATGTGCCCTGAGACCATCACTCTTGAGGGCAGAGCATGAAGCCACTGCTAAGTGCCCTGAGACCATCATCCTTGAGGGCAGAGTGTGAAGCCACTGCTATGTGCCCTGAGACCATCGTTCTTGAGGGCAGAGCATGAAGCCACTGCTATGTGCCCTGAGACCATCACTCTTGAGGGCAGAGCATGAAGCCACTGCTAAGTGCCCTGAGACCATTGTCCTCGAGGGCAGAGCATGAAGCCACTGCTATGTGCCCTGAGACCATCGCTCTTGAGAGCAGAGAGTGAAGCCACTGCTATGTGACCCTCTTGAAAGAATCAGCTTTGAGACTCGGATGCCTGGGTTTGATGCTACCATGGCAAGGTGGACTTGAGTAAGGAGCTTACCCTTATTTAATTTTGGCTTCCTGATATATAGCAAGTCTGTCTCATACCTCTGTGCAAATTCAGTGAGTAGGTGTAGAAATTTTATAATGGCACTACAGACATTTAAAAAATTCCATAAAACTTAGAGACAAAGACATTGTGTTCTAATGAAAAGATTAGATTAGTTCAAGGTAATCTAAATAATAAGGCAGGGAAATGAATATAGGTACATGGAAGGTGTCTTAGGGTGTCTATTGCTGTGATAAGACACTGACCAAAAACAAGTTGGAGAGGAAAGGATTTATTTAGTCCTACAGCTCGCAGGTCTCCCTCCACCACCCATGGAAGTCAAGGCAGGAACTTGAGGCAGGAAGAGAGAGTGTGGACTGAAGCAAAGCCACGCAAGAATGTTGCTTACTGGCTTGCTCTTCATGGCTTGCTCAGCTTGCCTTCTTATAGTATCAAGAATAGGGACCCCAGGGGTGGCACTATCACTGAGGACTGGGTCCAACCACATCAATCATTAATCAAGAAGATGCCTACAGATTTGACAACAGGCAACCATATGGAGGTATTTTTTTCATTCATGATTCCTTCTTCCTAGATAACTCTAACTTGTGTCGGGTTGACTAAAAAACAAACCAAAAAAAAAAAAAACCCACAAAACAAAACAGGACAGAAGACTATCTTAATCAGTCTTACTCTGACATTATAGTGGCTATCTGGAAAATACACACACACTCACACTTGCACTCACACACACTCTTACACTTACACACTTGGACACACTCTCACAAACATGAGTTGATGCCCCTATCCTTGTGCAGCACAGTGTTCTAGGCTGCCTAGACTCAAATTACAACTCCGACAGTCCGTAGTTGTGTGAAATTCACCAAGTTGCTTAACTGCGTTCCCGTTTGTTCATCCATAGTTAAGAGTGGAGTGGCCGAATTACAGTAGACGTGGGCCCTAGATACACCGGCCTTTGTGGCTTTCTTTCTCCATAAAATATTTTAAACCATACTTTATAACTGCACTAGTACAAAGGCAAACAATCTGGCTGGAATCATGACTACACATCTATTATGATAATTATATTAATTTTTCTTGTGATATTTGAAAGAGAATTAAAACTTTTTGTGGACTCCAGGCATTGTGCCTCCTAGATAAGTTGGCCCAGATTGTTATAAATGCTGAATGAATTGGTGTTTGTGAAGCACTTGGAACAGTGCCCAGCACGACAGCGGGCACTCTCCGAGTATTCGTTAAATAAACACGAATCTAGAGCAGCAGCCAAGGCAGATGTTGCTTCCTCCCAAACTTCCTCCCACTCCCTGCTCTTCTAATAAGTCAAATCCGCTACAAAATGTGGTGAGGAAATTTCTTCCCAATCGCCCCAATTGAAAAGAATAAATCAAGAGCATGAATTAGGTTTAACTAAATTCCGTTCTGTTAAAAATAAGCTGAGGTGCCAGGCAGTGTTCGCGCCTCTTTCCTGACTCAGCACAGCTTTGGAGCGCCAAGGAAACTGCAGCTGGGAGATGCTCACACTCCAACCTGAGAGAACATACAGTCTGTCTTACAGGCCTCATTGTCAGGAGCCGTGGCCTGCATCCATGTCCCCTGTTTACATGTCTAAGGATGCCAAACCCAAGAGAATATACATACGTGTGTGTGTTCCTCTAAAGATTAAAACATACAAAAAAGAAAATTATTAGTTATGAGTTCTCAAAAATCTCAAAAAATGCATATTATGTGTATAATAGCCAGTTTTCTTTATCATAACCAACTCGCCCATCATATAGGAAGGCCAACAGGAAAACTCAGCCTGTTGTAAAATCTTTCAGGATCAGGAAGATACATCATTGTCATTGTTTCGCTTCTCAAAGACTATCGGGGACTTCATTAAACAGCACTTTCCAGCCTCATTTCCTGCTGGTGGAGTCAGATGAACTTTGACCCACACATAAAGCAAGATTAGAACACCAACCGCGGTAAATTAGGAAACAGTCTCACACACACACACACACACACACACACACACACACACACACACACACTGTCGTCTGATAAGAGCTGTTCACCATCTCGCCTGCTTCAAAGTAAGAATTCCATTGTGCCAGTTCCGGCTTTCCAATTCCCATTGCCTACCTGACTGTGTGTTTGGGGTTAGCCTCACTAGACTCTGAGGATCCACCACATGCCAACTGTGTTTCTGTGGGGCCCACTGCAATATTAATATGTGGGGCTTCTTATTACACATATTATTACAATATTCTTATTGTTCCCTCTGTTCCTGTGGTTTTTATCTGATGCTCAATGTATACTCCTTTAGGCTCAAGAAGAAGACTTGAAGGGAACATGAGACTCAGGATCACCTGTGTGACACAGAGCCTTCTGGTTTCCCCCCTTCCAATCATACCCCCAGCCAGAGGAGCACCTGAGGAACCATTGTTCACTGGAAGTTGTTGCAGGCAGGGTGGGGGTGCTGGGAATCTCGTCCTGTGAGATTGGAGGCGAGGAGAAGCAAAGGGCTCAAGCCCCGGGTTCCTACTCCAGTGTCCAGACCAACCTGTCCCTGCAGATCAGTTCCTCGGCTGATTCTTTGCTCCATCTGATTACATTCAGCCTCTCGTTGTTCTCCAGCATGCTCATGTGAACCCCAGTGATCCCAGCTGGCATCTGGTGCCACCTCCTGTGTGCATACAAACATTGCGTCTTGTGGGGGGAATTGGAAAGTGTCATGAACAACCATGAGAGAACATGGCATGGCGTGTTGGACTCACATTGGTCAAATTTCTGTGGTGTGATTCATTTGAAACTAACGATTTCACTTCCCTTCTCACTGCATATATTAGGAGAGTGTTCCCTGAACTTATCTGATGGTTTGGTTTTTGGTTTTAGCATTTACTTTTTGTTTTACATTTATTTGTTTATCTCTAGGGGTGCCATGTTGTGCATGGGGAGGTCAGAGGACAAACTGGGGGAGTCTCCCATTGTGTGGGTTCCAGGGAGTGATGTCAGGGTTAAATGACGTCTTACATCCCATTCTACTCTCCACCTTCGCTTATGAAACACACACTCAAGAACTAATTATTTAAAAATTCAAAATAGTGATGCAGGGGCATCGAGCTTCAGGTGTGGGATGTTGGTGAGCAAAGGACCCTGGGCAGTTGCACTAGTTTGTGCTCATCAAGTGTGAGGCCTTGCTACTACCTCTGGAGTCACAGTCCACACTCAGGGTTAGTCCTTATTCAGCCCCTTGATGGCCACTGGTCTTCTATAGGGGAATCTTTAAGACACTGGCCTTGGTATGTGACATAAACTCAGAGCAGGAACCTAGAAAAACAGCTGCTCCCTCCTCCTCCACTCGGTCTTGTTTCTCTGGACCTGCATGGGGAATGCTTACAAAGACCTCGAGACAGCAAATGAACTGGCCTATGTCTTTCTCATGTTAGCCTTCGCTTCTCAATCTAGACCAGCTCCATGTTTGAGTTCTATTTTATTATACTTGATATGTACGGGTGTTTAGCTTACATGTGTGTCTATGTATGAGGTATGTGCCTGGTACCCATGGAGGCATTGGATCTCCTGGAACTAAAGTTACAGATGGTGTAAGCCACTGTGTGGATGCTGGGAATTGAACCCGGATCCTCTGGAAGAGCAGCCAGTGCTCTTAACCACCGAGTCATTTCTCCAGTCCTTCCATATCTGACTTCTCAGGGCTCAGTGGGCTAGATCCTTTCCCCTGTATTTTCTAGGGCTCTGTTCTATGACTGGCATTTCAACTTGGACTGTGTTAAATGCAGGGCATCACTTTGTTGTTAGAGAAGCAGTCTGATTCAGTTATGGCAAGATAGAGGATTAAATACGCCCCATTACAATGCTCTTTGGAGTCAAGTGAGTGGGCTGTGTGCATCTGACAGTGACCAACCAGGCGCTTCTGTCTGCTGGCTTCCAGACTGAATTTCTCTGCTGCCCATTGTTACTGCAGCAATCTTTTGCCAGTTGAGAAATTAAAATAGGATGCACACAAATGAGAAAATCATACTTAATTTCAAATTACTAGTTGTCTTGTCTTAAGCATTGACCCTCAAAAGAGTTTGAATTTAGAAGCAAAATCTCCATGTTTAGCAAATCCAGTCCCTGTCAGATCCTTTTCATAATCATATTATAGAAAGTCCTATCTCCTGGTGCTGTTTCATATTACAGTTTTTAAATTTAAAAGATCTAACTGGGTGTGGTGGCCTTTAATCACAGCACTGAGGAGGCAGAGGGAGTTGATCTCTGAGTTCAGGCCAGCCTAATCTACAGAGTGAGTTCCAGGATCGTCAGTGCTACACAGAAAAAAAAAAAAAAAAAAGAGCCGGAGGAAACAAGCTCCACTGGGAGCAGAAGCCAGGGGCAAATCCAGCCTTGGGAGCCAACCCAGTCCTGGGACACTGGCAGACCAGCATTGAGCCAACGACCTGACTCAGAGTCCACGACCTCCACCGGAACCGGAGTGGGACTGAACCAGTTACCTAAGACAAAGAGAGAACAAGCTCCACCAGGAGCAGAAGCCAGGAGCAAACCAAGGACACGAGCAGATCAGGATTGACCCAGCGACCAGATCCAGAGCCAACGTTCTCCACCGGAACAGGTACAAGGGAGTAACCTCTGAGCGAACAGGTACAAGGGAGTAACCTCTGAGCGAGTGAGCCAGAGCCAGAGACTGCTGAGGGTCCAATGTGAATCTGGGACCTTCAAAGGAGTGGATAAAGCCAACACCCCGGTATGTCCGGGTGAGAGTCTAGGACCTCCCAGGAACTAGGCTGGAGCCAGGACCTCCCAGGAACTAGGCCGGAGCCAGGACCTCCGTCAGCCTAAGCGTGAGTGAGGCCGGGTCCTCAGAGGGAATAAGCAGGAACCAGAGATCTCGATGGGGCCAGGCGCGAATCTGGGACCTCAGAGAGAGTAGACCTGAACCAGGTCCCCTGTGGGTTCAGGCATTGGTTTGGGACATCAAAGAGAATAGGCAGGAACCTGGAACCCCTGCGGGTCCCAGCACAAGTCTGAGACCTCTGAGGAAGTAAGCAGGTCCCCTGCGGGTTCGGGCATATCCGAGCCTAGAACCTCCCAGGCAGTAGACTGGAACCAGAAACCTTTCCAGGCCCAACTCCAACCCAGGGACTTCTGCAGGAGGGAAAACAGACTAGGATTTACAGATACAGGTCAAAGCCAGTAACCTAAACCAAAGTTGCCCTGAGGCAAGGAACTCCACCTTGGGCAACTAATTCTACAGGAGTGGATTTGAACGAGACTCCTAGGACAGAGAGAGCCGAAGAAACAAGCTCCACCTGGAGCAGAAGCCAGGAACAAATACAGCCCTGGGAGCCAACCCAGTCCTGGGACACTGGCAGACCAGGATTGAGTCAATGACCTGACTTAGAGTCCACGACCTCCCCCGGAACCAGAGTGGGACTGAACCAGTTACCTAAGACAAAGAGAGAACAAGCTCCACCAGGAGCAGAAGCCAGGAGCAAACCAGGGACACGAGCAGATCAGGATTGAACCAGTGACCAGACCCAGAGTCAACTCACCCATAAAAAGGCACAGGCTAACAGATGGATATGCAAACAGAATCCACCCCTCTTCTGCACACAAGAAACGCATCTCAACCTCAAAGACAGACATCATCTCAAAGTAAAGGGTTGAGAAAAAATATACCAATCAAATGGACCTAAGAAACAAGCGGGTGTAGTTATCCTAATATCTAACAAAGTAGACTTCAAGCTAAAATCAGTCAAAAGAGACAAAGAAGAACATTTTATATTAGTCACAGGAAAAATCCATCAAGAGGAAATTTCAATACTGAACATCTATGCTCCAAATACAAGGGCACCCTCATATGTCAAAGAAACACTTTGAAAGCTTAAATCATATATTAAACCCCACACACTAATAGTGGGAGACTTTAACACTCCCCTCTCACCACTGGACAGGTCAATCAGACAAAAAACGAACAGAGAAATAAGAGAACTAACATATGTTATGACTCAAATGGACTTAACAGACATCTATAGAATATTCTATCCAAACAGAAAAGAATATACCTTCTTCTCAGCACCTCATGGAACCTTCTCAAAAACTGACCACATACTCGGTAACAAAACAAACCTCAACAAATACAAAAAAATTGGAATAAACCAATGTACCTTATCAGATCACCATGCTTTAAAACTAGAAGTCAACAGCAATACCAAGTCCAGAAAACCCACAAACACATGGAAATTAAACAATGCTCATCTAAATCATCAATGGGTCAAGAAAGAAATAAAGGGGGAAATTAAAGACTTCCTAAAATTCAATGAAAATGACCACACAACATACTCAAATTTATGGGACACAAGGAAAGCAGTGTTAAGAGGCAAGTTCATAGCACTAAATGTCTACATAAAGAAGCTGGAAAAAGCCCACACTAGTGAATTAACAGAACAATTGAAAACTTTAGAACAAAAAGAAGCAAACTCACCTAAGAGACTAGACGGCAGGAAATAATCAAATTGAGAGCTGAAATCAACAAAATAGAAACAAAGAAAACAATACAAAGAATCAATGAGACAAAGAGATGGTTCTTCGAGAAAATCAACAAAATAGACAAACCTTTATCCAAACTAACCAAAAGGCAGAGAGAGAATATCCAAATTAACAAAATCAGAAATGAAAAGGGGGACATAACAACAGACACGGAGAAAATACAGAGGATCATCAGGTCATATTTTGAAAACCTGTACTCCACAAAATTGGAAAACTTAAAGGAAATGTACAACTTTCTCGATAAATATCACTTACCAAAATTAAATCAAGACCAGATAAGCAAATCAAACAGATCTATAACTGCTGAAGAAATAGAAACAGTCATCAAAAGTCTCCCAACCAAAAAAAGCCCAGGACCAGATGGTTTCAGCTCAGAATTCTACAAGACTTTCAAAGAGGAACTAATACCAATACTCCTCAAATTATTCCACACAATAGAAACAGAGGGAACATTGCCAAACTCTTTTTATGAGGTTACAATTACCCTGATACCCAAACCACAGAAAGACAATACCGAGAAAGAGAATTACAGACCAATCTCACATATGAACATTGATGCAAAAATACTAAATAAAATACTATAAAATAGAATCCAAGAACACACCAAGACCAAGTCGGATTCATCCCACAGATGCAGGGATGGTTCAACATACGAAAATCTGCCAACATAATCCACCATATAAACAAGCTGAAAAATAAAAACCACATGATCATCTCATTAGATGCCGAAAAAGCATTTGACAAAATAAAACATCCCTTCATGATAAAGGTATTGGAGAGAGCAGGGATACAAGGAACACACCTAAATATAATTAAGGCAATATACAGTAAGCCAACAGCCAACGTCAAACTCCCAGAGATTCCACTGAAGTCAGGAACAAGACAAAGTTGTCCACTCTCTCCATACCTATTCAATATAGTTCTTGAGGTCCTAACTAGAGCAATAAGACACCAAAGGGAGATCAAGGGGATACAAATTGGAAAAGAAGAAGTCAAACTCTCATTGTTTGCTGATGATATGATAGTTTACATAAGTGATCCCAAAAATTCTACCAAGGAACTTCTACAACTCATAAACACTTTCAGCAATGTAGCAGGATACAAGATTAACTCAAAAAAATCAGTAGCCCACCTGTACACAGATGATAAAAGGGCTGAGGAAGAAATCAGAGAATCAACACCCTTCACAATAGCCACAAATGGCATAAAATATCTCAGAGTAACTCTAACCAAATAAGTGGAAGATTTGTATGACA
>PVIU01026566.1:0-21779 GCA_004026605.1 Ondatra zibethicus | reverse complement strand
AAAAAAATGTTTATTCTCGTCTAAGAAAGACAAATACCAAGCTTTCTTTCACATATGGAATCTATGTGTATGCGTATGTCAATGTGTGTGTGCCAGTGTGTGTGTCAGTATGTGTGTGTGTCAATGTGTGTGTGTGTGTATATGTGTGTGTTTAGTAATGAAACTAGAAAGGAGACCATGAGAGGAGAAAAGAGTAAGGGCCGGGAATGAATAAACACAACAGAAAGGAGGGATACCTGGGAGAGGAAAAGGACCCACAAGAAGTGGGAGGGTGGGTGAGGGGGTAAGTGGAGGGTGAGGGTAAAGCAAACAAAGAATAATGATACATGCATCTGTGCATATCAGAATGGAACCCATTACTATGTATGCCAACTTAAAAATTAACTTAAAAAAAAACAAAAATTGTTTAGTGTGTTTACCTACTCTACCTAATAAAACAGAAGTAAATGTGATCTTGTCTCCTGTACGTTTAGCTTCAGAGATCTTTCCACGCCCATTTCTCAGTCTGCTCATGTTGGTCAGCCTGCAACCCCCACCTCCCACTGCCCGGACCTCCAGCCCATTCTGTAGCACCGTGGCATACAACCCTAGCATGTTCTGCAGCAGCCGGGGATGAGTCTTGGTCTCCACACTCGACTGACTTTAGCAGTCAGCATCAGGCCTAAGAGTCCACTCTGGGCAGTCGGGAGGGAACCGTGCCCACGTCTCCATGACTACTTTGCCACAATTATTTCTCCTCGTGTTGGTCGGTGGGCAGCCTCTGGCCCTGCTTCTCCTCTTCTGCATCCTGTTTTAAACATTTCTGTTGCTGTCTGTCTCCTGGAATCCTTACCTCTTACCTTGCGCCCAAGTTACTGCTCACCTCTTGCGGGTGCTCCTTTCCCTGCAGAAGTCTAAAGTTTTCTTTGCTGTACATCAGCCTCCTTTGACATCACTGGAACAAATTTCCCAGGCTTCCTTGAGGCTCCAGAAGGGCATCTTTTGGAATCTGTGACAACTTCCTTTTCAAACAGGTAACACCACCATGGTGGAGTAGTCCCTGAGCTGATCCATTATTGGAACACAGGAAGTCTCTAGAGGTAGCACCTGACTTCAACTTTCTCATACTTCACTAGAGCCTTTGAAATGATTATATAAACCTTATTCCAAGGTTCAGTGTCTGGAAACAACTGGCCCAGTGGTTACATTTTTCTGGGCATCTTACTACAAACCTGGTCCATAATGCTTCAAGGGCAGGACATGGTACCTGAAGAGGATACATAGACTCACCTTCACTGTGTTAGTGGAGGATGTCCATTCTTATTTTAAAATAGTGTTAAAAACAATGCCTGTAAGATGCCCATGGCCCCAGTGGCACATGTCAGTTCCCCACCTAAGTAACCGCCTTGTTGGTTAAGCTTTCAGACAAAACAACTAAGTAAAAAGCTGATCAGCTAGACTATCACTTGCTGTTCTAATTTTCATCTTCTGCTTTAGTTTCGAAATGTACAGTGTTTCAGTTTTTTCTATAACTAATGAAATCAATATTCAGAATTTATTTGTGAGAACTTCCAAACAAAATTCTTATTAGTCAAAAATAAAAATTCATTGACAACTGTCTTCCGGTGGGGTGAGTCTAATACTGCGTTGTAAATGAAGACTTGAATTAAAACAAATGTTGTCTATTAAAGTGTTCAAGAGGAACTTGTTAAAGCAAAGCTGATGACTTCTATTACAGAATGTATTTTCCTTTTATAGGTAAAGAAAAGTTTCACATTACAGGAATAAATGTTAGAGTCTTTGTCTTTAATACTAGGAATCTAATAATCTAAGTCTTTATATTTTTGAAATATTAGCAAGACTACTTTTCCATATTCTTTTCCTGTTAACATTTTTATTTATCATTTTAAATTTTTAAATTTGTTTTGTTTTGTTTTTTTGTTTTTCGAGACAGTGTTTCTCTGTGGTTTTGGAGCCTGTCCTGGAACTAGCTCTTGTAGACCAGGCTGGTCTTGAACTCACAGAGATCCTCCTGCCTCTGCCTCCCGAGTGCTGGGATTAAAGGCGTGTGCCACCACTACCTGGCACCTGTTAACACTGTTAAAACTTCATCCTAAAAGATTCAAAGGTTATTTTCTCTAAATCAAAAATGTAAAAATGTAGTTTTGGTTATACATTTAGAAGTGCATAAACATTAATTCTACCAATAATACAGATTATACCAGAGTGGATCACATTGTTATTTATAGAAATAATGTCTAAGGAAGAAAATAAATAAGAAGTTGCCACCAAAATAATTCAAGTTATACTAAAGTGTACATTGTTGCGGATGGCTAGATAGCCTTAAATTTATATAAATAGCTATATATATTTACCTTGAGGCAATCTCCTCCCAGGACCAGGGATGGCTGAGTGGGCACACAGGAGCTGGCCATTAATGGGGTCTAAAGATCTGTGAGTGACACCACTGTCCTATGCTGTGTTTATTATACATCAGTGATGAGGAAGTCAAGGGGGTTCCCACAACACCCATCACTAACTGCGAGCCTCTTAAGCACTTTTCTATCTTTAACTAACACCTTAGTGTTTATGTGTGTCTCACACATGTGTATATACGTAATTACAAAGCAGCTTTTAGGTGTGAGATTTGGGGGCATTGCGTTGCCTCCCATGATATTAGGCTAAGTATATATGTTTGCTAATTGCACACACAAGTATAACACAAGCTCAATTGCGACCTGTATGCTTTCTGTCTATGCCTAGGGCTGGTTTTAGTAGCAGCTGGTGAAACAGAAAGGAAAAATAACCCACAGAAAGGTGCAGGTGGGTGGGGGTGTCCTAGAGAGCTGCAAACATGGGCGTCCCAGCATGGACTCTCTGTGGCTGCTACTGAAGGCTTCATTTCTCCTACTGAGAACTCAGTGGCTCTGCCAAGAGCTGGAGGGGTACCGTCCAGCTGCTTCAGCACATGCTTCTCCGGTGGCACCCTCTTGCAGAGCAGAAACCCAGGAGCTGCCCCGAGAAGGATCATGCCACAATATGGCTCCTTGACAGAAGCCAGGGGTGGCATTTGATTTATCACAGCCCACAGGGGCTGCTCTCTGGACTTATTTGGTGAGTTATTTGGAAAGAATACAGCCGAGGGAGCTCAACACAGTGAGTCGCCACTTGCAAGGGTTTTTTACTTTTTGGCAAAGGAGAGCAGCCGGTTTCTGTTCAGTTTGCTTTGCAGTCTGGATACTGTTTTCAAACTAAAGTAATGGCTTTGACTGTCAAACCTAGGACTTGTTAAATAATCAACAACAAAATGACTGGCAGCTTGTATGGGTACGAATGCAAACACTGATACAAACTCACAGTGGCAATTCACCATTTTCACAAAACATTGCTTGCTTTCATTTCTCTGATGAAGAAATGCATACATTTCATGGCAGAAGATATATTTGGAAAGTATCAACTTCGGGGAAAATAACACTATCTACTAACTCTGTCCTCTGTAGATGGAGGGTGCTCATTCGTTTCCCAGCCTCCAAGACCCGAAATAATCACGCAGAAACTATATTAATTACAACAGTGTTCGACCAATAGCTTATGCATATTTCTAGCTACTCTTACATCTTAAATTAACCCATTTCTGCTAATCTGTGTATTGGTACAAGGCTCTGGCTTACTGGTAAGGGTCCGGCAGGCATCTTTCTCCTTTGGCCACTACATGGCATCTCCCTTACTCCACCTTCTTTCCTCCTCTATCTCTGCTTAGAATTCCCACCTTGCTCTATTCTGCACTGCCATAGGCCCAAAGCAGCTTTTTTATTAACCAATGGTAATAAAGCATAGCCACCGCATACAGAGGGGAATCCCACATCAGTCCTCCACATTTGTAGATACGAATTACATATATATGTATGTATATAGGAGTTTATGCAAAGGATGTGCATGTAAAATAAAATGATAGTCACCATTACATCTACCTCTGTAGTGTTTGGATCAGCTGCTGAAGAAGTTTTAGCAGGACAGCTGAATGTGAACTAAATACAATTTTCAAGTAAAAATTAAAGATTTCACAAGTGAGATCATTTTTTAATTCCTACTGGCAGTTGACTTGGGTTCCAGTTTCTCCCTATCTTGGCACTTGTTTTAGCTTTCAGCGGTCACTAGTGACATGAGATAGCATGAGATGTGGCATCATTTTGGTGGTGTTTTACAGTCAACAGTTTCGTTGCTATCTTTCATGCATTTATAAGCAACTTCACATTTTGTTTGGAGAAACGTCTATTGAACTATTTTTCTTGGGTTTTTTTTTTGTTGTTGTTGTTTGTTTAGCTTTGAGTTGTTTTTCTTCTGACTGTGACACTGTGGGAATTATGTACATTCTACATGCTAAACACATGTCAGATTTTGACTTACAATGAGTCTGCCCATTCTGTGTTTTTTTTTAAATTACCAATATACACATGTACACACACACACACATTTGTTTCTCTGCTTAGAGGAGGCAGCATGTGTGTGCTACAGTGTGCCTACGGAGGGCATATGACAACCTGCAGGAGTCGGTTTTCCCTCTGTAGCACATGGGGTCTCAGGGATCAAGCTGAGGTCGTTAGGCTTGTCAGCAAATGCCACTGAGCCATCTTGCCAGGCCATTTCTTACTTTCTTAAACACAGCCCTTGACACACAAAAGTTTTAAATTTTGATGAGGTTTAATTTACCTTTTTTGTGGCTTTTTGCATTGTTTCCCATACTTTTGAAGCAGTATGAGAGAATCCATTTCTATCTCAAGGTTACACATTTTCACTTCCTATTCCTGTGAGATGCCATGGTCTTGTGCCTGACTCCTCTTCTATTCTGTGTTCTTTAAGCCTTGTGTTGTGAGGTCGAAGACCACACCCATCTTCTGCATGTGGGAATCCCAGGGTCTCAGCACCATGCCCTCGTCTCTATAGATTGGCTTTATGCTAAGGCACTTTTGCAGTGTTTATTTACCCAGTATGTACTGAGCCTAGGACTAAATCAGAGACAAAGCCAGTGTTGTTTGCACTGTGCTCTGAGGATCTGTGTAGCTTGTAATCCCCCAGCAGAGGTATTTTAAAAATATTCCAGCTCCCCAAAGAGTCTATTCCAGTTTTCCTTCCCAGCTTGTTATAGTCACTTATTGTATGCCTCAGCCACCACCCTTTGCCCTGGGTGGCAGTGTTTCCTTTTAGTCACGTGACATTTTTGATCAAAGCCTATTTATTTCCTACTCCGAGATTCTGAGTAAGCTAAAAAATGAAGATAAATAAATATCCCATGCCCATCCTTCTGAAAGTCTTCATTCAGATGAAAAGTAGAGAAAAATTAATTTTGAAACAAAATCTACTCGACGCCTTCCTAACAAGACTTTACACAGTCCAGGCTGTCACCGCTGAGGTCGCAGGCAAGTCAGCGGAGGGCAGTGAAGGTGTCACAAAGCTTTTCTATGATCTAAGTGGCATTAATATTCACTTGGTTAATACCAGCCTCTGCTACATTTCCCTTGGTTCTAATAAAGTCTGGCATTCAACTCTAATGTGTCGCATAACTTGAAATTAGCCCCTGTCTAAGATCAGGGCTTTATAATAGTAGAACACAAGCAATAACGGCACGGATGCATGTGTGCTGACTGTGATCTGTCAGTCACTCTCTGCTCCTAGAATATTTCATCCTGACAGCACCCCCAGAAGGTGTTGGAACAGGTAATGGAACAGTTAATGAAATAGAAATCCTGCTCACCTTTGCCCAGGGCCACAGACATGGTAAACATGTGCAGAAATCTGTTCTTGGAAAGTTAGCTGTTCCTGTTACCAGTGAGGCTCATGCATGTGAGCCACAGCATAGCTCATGTTTTCTATGTATTAAACAAGAGCACGATACTTCATATGTGTCTCGAGTTTTTATTTTACAGTAACTTCTAATCATGTCTCATTAATTATTAATAAAGTAGAACTCTTGGTACCACAATCACCAGTGGCTGAGTTTGAGTTCTGGAAAGATTATTTGACATTTGATGCCTAGTTTCTGGGTTTTCCTCTGAGGAAAACCTTCTGAGGAGAAGATTTAATTCCTTTGGATATCAATGTATGGGATCAAAGACTCCAAGACGATGCCATACACTGATCAAATATCTCGTTGTTGACCACTTGTCAAGACAGCTTTCAATATCCTGCTGGCGAAAAGCTAATCTACAACTTATAAAGAGCGACATCTCTCTCTCTTTCTCTCTCTTTCTCTCTCTTTCTCTCTCTCTCTCTCTCTCTCTCTCACACACACACACACACACACACGAGGAAGTATTTCATTGGGGCGGGGCTTAGTGACTGTCAATCACATGGTTCAGGGCAAGTCAGAGCTCACAGTCCTGATGCTGGGATAGTCAGTCCCTATCTATCCTGTAGCTGTGCTCTCAGAACCTGGAGGAGACAAAGACCAGTTCACAATTGACTCTGATTCAGTTTTCTCCTCCATCTTTCTCCCATTTGGTTCTCCACTCAAGATGGCTCCCCTCATACTAGCTTACTCTGTTTTCTAAGTCTGGCACAGAATAGGCAAAAACATGCCTTGTGTATTTACAACCCATCTAAGTTGCGTCAATGTTAATAAAGTCAAAAGGAGAGAGAGAAGTGATTCTAATGCTACCTGCCCTTGTGAGCTTATCCTTAGCTCACCAGAGCTAAGGCTATCCCAGCGTGTACCTGTTCCACCTGTCTATCTCATACTTGGGACTCTGGGATTCCCTCCTCTTGCCCTCCTCTGCATTCCTTCCCTCCCATCCCAAGCATCTCACTCTGAAGTTGCCGGCTTCCTTCCAATGAAAACGGATCTTGGATACTTGCAAATGCTAGACTATTCTCTCACTCACAACCCAATATGAGTTTGCATTCCACAGAGCCTCCCAGGCCATTTTCATGTTAAAAGTGCAGGCAAACATACAAAGATGTTTGACTCTCAAGACTTTTTCTCACTTAAAAATTAGGAAAGAGGGAAGAAGACATGGTTTCCTGGGTCTCTTCTCTTTCCGCCTTGTTTTCGGGCTATAGTCCTTAAGTCTGACTACCTTACATTCTTACGTAGCACCTGAAGCCTGGCTCACAGACGGCCATGTCCAGGGTTTCCACTCCCTACAGGTTTTCACAGAGGAGACCTAAACACATTTTGTTCCTTTACCTTCAGAAGCCATAAGAGTTTGCTTCAAAAATTTTTTGAAGTTAACTTTTGTCTCCATTAATTTGAATGCATAATGTGACCTCTGCTTTCTTTATTTAAACATCATTTTAAAATATAGTGTCTTTCACAGGCTAAATAATATTCTATGTAAAGCTTTACTGAAAAATGAAAAAAAATGAATAAAAGCATTGTAAGATAATGACAGTTTGTGACTTATGTTTGTAAGTATGTTTAATGGCATGTCGTATGCTTTCTATTCCATCGCCCAAAGTTGAAAGTTCCATTGTAAACATTTTACTCCTGTATTCACTTATTTAGCCATTTGCCCAGGGCATCTACAATGGAACCTATCCTTTTTGTATGCCATGAAATCAAGACTATATCTAGTGACAGGGGAAAGCACTGACTATTAGAAAATAAATATATTATGCATTATATTTTAATGCATTTATATCCTAGCATTTTATACATATGTGTGTGTACATGTGTGCATATGTGTGTGTGTGTGTATGTGTGTGTGTGTGTGTGCCTGCAGGAGGTGGGGGGAATGGGAAGCACATATTAAATTAGATCAGTAATGTAGAATTCTGAAGAAGAAATAATTTGAGAAAAGACTTTAAGGACTATAGGAATTAGTTATGAGAATTCAAGGCAAGATGCTTTCTAGCTATAGAAAACGAAGCAAAGTCCAGCTAGCTAGATCAAACGTTGCTACAAACTTTTCAAATCAAGACAATACTATATTTTTTGAGAAAGGGTTTTCTTTTTTTGTGGAGCTGTGGAGCCTGTTCAGGGAGGAACTTGCTCTGTAGACCAGGCTGGCCTTACAGAGATTCCCCTGCCTTTGCCTTCACCTCCTGGGTGTTGGGATTAAAGGCATGAACCACCATGCCTGGGCGATAATACTTATCTTTAATCTCATGTTTCCATAGTGCAGAGATCTGGGTGTAAGTCCCTGGAATCATGATTCAGGGTTTCACTGGACAAAAGCACGAATGTAGCCAGAGCAGTTGTGTTTGGGGAGTCTAAGGACACACCCATTTCCCATTCACTAAAGTCATTGGGCAAATTCAGTTCCTTGTGCCTTGGGACTGAAGTCACTTGCTGCCCTCACAGAAACCGAGGGGTCACGTTGCAACCTTCTGTTCAAACAGCAGAAGCTTCCTCACAACAAGTCCTTCTCTTCCTCAAATCCCCCCTGCTTCCTTTTCCTCTCATATAGATTGTGCCTACCTAGACAGCCCTCTTTTTCACTAACTCAAAGACATATGACTAGTATCCTTAATCTTATCAGCAAAATCCCTTTCCCAGGTAATGAACATTCACAAAGAGTGATCTCCCATAGCCATGGAGGAGATTAGCGTGAGGGATCATAAGGAAGTCATTGTAGGGACTTCTGACTGTCCCTAAGGCAGTTGTGCTCAGGAAATATTAACAAGGCAATAGGCTCTGATGAAGGGGGATGAGGGTGCGTAGCAAGTCAGTCTTAAGACCTTTGAATCATCCAAGGTGAGGAATCTGGAGACCTTCCAGGGTTGAGTGAAGACCTTTAAAATACAGGGCATGGAAGAACAGAATACTGGTTTTCTTTTTTCTATTCCTATACGTTACTGAATTATTTATTATAATAAGTAGCTTTTAAGCTCTTATAATGTATTTCTAATGTTCACATTAGAAACAGTTTTCTTTTTGAAATGAGATCATTATGTAACTAAAATATTTTTTTCTTTTCTTTCTCCAAGGGAAACAAATGATAACTTCTAAAGCAAATAAGCCAGGAAGGGTTGGTACACAAGAGAGATCTTTTCAGCCTTCGTTATTGGATTCTATGCTATAATTTGTAAATCATTTTGTCTTCATTTTTTTTTAAATTTTATTTATTTATTTATTTTGGGAATAAGACTCAGGAAAACAAAGACTTAACAGTTCTAGGGCCCAAGTTCTGTAAGCAACTGTATGAAGGGTGGAAAGAATTCTGAGAAAGAAAAAGAAGTACATTATTTAACGAAATGTATAATTATTCTTCCCACCCCTTCAACATAGCTTTATGTTAATGAGCTTTCTGGGAGGTGGTCTTTTGGCCAATGACAGACCCAGCTGGATTGACTCCTAAGGGAGGAGACAATGGTATGCGGTGTTCTAATCTTTAGAGCAGATCCTGTTTTCACTCAGGGCTAGAAGTAGATTCTGTTAGGGAGGTAGTCATCCTCAATGGCCTGGAAGCTTTCTGTAACATTTCCCTGTCAAGGTGTTAGAACCCGCAAATCATTTGGAAAGTGGGGTAAATTTTGGGAATATATATGACTTATTTTTATCATGAAAATTCTGAGATCCAGTTCCAAAGATGTTCACTAGAAAAGAAAAAAAAACAGTATTTGGACAGGAGATTCAGTGAGAAGCTCACATGTAGACCAGAACTCTCTTCTCCTGTTATCCTCAGCAAAGACATTCCTGAAACTGTGGTTTTCAAGGTCCTTACCTTAATCTACACAATGAGCTTGTATCTCCTGTCTACATTATTTGGTTGTGAAATTAATGATGCTCTCTTTCTTTTCTGCTGGAGTTTGCTTTTGGAAATGATTCATCAGTCTGATTTCACCTTACAATACCGTCAGGAGTTTTGGATTACCTAATTTATAACACTTGGAAATGTAGATCAAATTTATTTAACATTTTAGCCTTGAACTCGATCAGGCATCAACTTCTATGGAAGCTGTGCATACACCTGTCTATTGTATTAGCTATCCTTTACACTGGTGGCTCTATTTCCTGAGGCTTTATTTTGTCTTCATTTTTAGAGTTGCTTGTTATTTGATTAGATGTCCGTGATGATGATGGCGACAGTGGTAATGTCACTAACCAGCATGTACTCCTTGCTGGCTCGGAGAAGGCATTTTGCTCAGGGTTTGCCTCAGCACATCAGCTGAGCAAAAGGCAAACCTGTCCTGGGACCAGTGATGTTAGAAGAATGCTTGGCTGCCTTTGTGGAGAGACAGTAACTATGAAGATCCAGAAATGGAGTGCCTGAGATGTCGTCCACAGTCAAGTTCTCGTGACATCCAGCATTTGCATGACTGTTCACTGCATGGAAAATCCACGTGTCGGTCACTGGCTGACAGAATCCTTGCTCTCTTTGAAGGTAGACTTCAATATATAAGGAAAAACACGATTTGAAAAGATAGAGAATTAGGAGATGTAATGAAAACCTCTCTACTGTGCAGAATATTGGGCCGAGTAATACTCATTAAAAGGAAAATATGAAAGATGCCAGGAACAGAAAACTAAGTGCATCTGGTGATAACAACAGTAGGATTCCTGGGAATTGAGCTGATGGCATTATAAATAGCTAGCACTGGAGTGACCTCGAGTGCAGCCTACACGATAATTACTATCATTAGCAATTGCTTTACAGTTGAGGAGCTGAAGCACAGAACAGCTACTTTCCACTGTCACAGTGTTCGTGTACGACCAGGACACAACACTGAGTGAGAGACATGAGGAGAAAACAGAAGAAGGATTGTGGCCATGGTTGGGGACTTGTGAAAGATTAAGACCAGACTCCATCTAGGGAGATGTCAATCGTTTTAGACAACTAGGTGGTGAGGACACACTGTGGACACTGGCGGGGACAATCCCCATGCCTGTAGTGGTTAAGTCCCTCTTGTAGAGAGAAAAAACACAGCAGCCACACCCCAGTGTGAAGGCTAAAACCCAGAACCCTACATTACCCAGCATCTACTAAAGACTGGCAAGCTGTTCTTATTTTGTGACTTTGTCATTAGATTGAGTCACTGGTCTAGTTCTCACTGTTGTGACAGAAATTTAATATGACAAAACTTGCCCCCAAGAAAGGTCTATTTTGGTTTATTGCTCCAAGGGGACACCATCCATCATGAGGTGTAAGCATGGAAGAAGGAATGTTGGGCAGCTGGTCACATTGCTCCACAACCAGAAAGAATCAGAAAGCAAAGGAACTAGGTCTGGACTAATGAGAGTCAAGGCCAGCCCTTAGGGACACTCTTTCTCAGGCACAGTTCTACCCCTCCAAAAGATTCTTCCAGCTGGGACCAAATTTGTTAAACACCTGAAACTATGATAGACATCCCACACCCAAGCCACAACAGCCCCCAAGCATTTTATATCCTCCTTGAGCTAATGGAAAATGCCATCTTCCACCACCTACAGTATATTGGCTGTAGTACTCATGAGAGACGAATATCTCAGTCCCCAGACCTCAACACGAATGCATCGCCATATTTAGGAGCTGTGGGTCTCAGTTAAAGACTCTTTTTCCTGGCTTTTTTCTCAAGATATTTTTCTGTGACGGTTATAAACAGGAAGGGACACCTGGCCTGCCCTACCTGAGGAGAACCTCCTGTCAATCACTCTCTTCCTTGCCTGACTTTTCATCTCAGCTGAGCTAACAGTGTGAACGCCACCATGTCCACTTCCTTACTTCCCTGTTGTTCTACTGTCCGAAGCCCCGCCTCTAACACAAGCTCATCAAGCCTTACTTAGCCCAGTACAAAGCTTCTCGGTGTGCTACACAGAGATCCATGTTTAACAGTTCAAACGCTGTTTTGAACATGAGAATAACTGAACAGATGAAAAAAAATAAATGCAGTTCTTGATGTGGAGGCACATTGCCTTTCTAGATGTGTAGAGCAAGTAGAAAAGAAAAACAAACTTTTTTTGATATTTTTCAGTTCCATCAGTTGTCATTAAGGTTTAGCAAAAATGAAATAAAGACCATTTTTTAGAGATTTATAGACTTTGGCAATTAATAAGGACATATTCACAGGTGGTGTTTTAGTCATTGTTCCCACAGGCAGTTCGAACTTTGAGAGAAAGAGAAACACATGGGAATAAAAACATTGGGCACTGAAATGAAATTTAAAATATCTGCATTTCCAAATTATGAGTCAAGGTACCAGGCTGATGCCTCTTTCTCTTCTGCCAATAAGCCTTGCGTGTGGAAGTATTAGTCCAGAGATAGATGACTTAATAACGAGGACTGAAAACTGCAGTTACGGACAGATGAAAATATACTGCAGGGCAAACACATGAGTCTCAGCTCTGTGCCGGGGAAGTCGAGGAGGTCGGAGACTCACCGGGGAGAGCAGCAGCAAAATGGAGCACAGCTGCATTTCCAAATACAGATGTGGAAAGAGAGCGAACAATACACAAACCAGAGAGTCCCTTCCTACCCTGACTATAGCATTCTCAGAATAAGAACAACTGGGGTGTTAGATTGTAGGGGGAAAAGAAGCAAGATGGGTAAGAGCAAGGGATAGGCTGCAGAGAGAGCTCACGATGAAGAGTTCTGGCTGCAACACCAAATTAAATGGAGAGAAACTCCACTAAAAACAGAAACGAGACAAGGTTCTCTGCTCTCTATCAGTTCAATATAGTACTTGAAGTTGTAGCTAGAGCAATTAGACAACTGAAGGAGATAAAGGGGATAGAAACTGGGAAGGAGGAAGTAAAAATATTACTATTCGCAGGTGGTATGCATAAGTATAGTATACATAGAGTGTACATAAACAACCCCCAAAACTCTACCAGGGAACTCTACAGCCTATAAAGACCTTCAGAGAAGTGGCTGGATCCAAGATTAACTCAAAAAAAAAGTCAACAGCCCTCCTATATACAAATGATGAATGGACTGAGAAAGAAATCAGGGAACAACACACTTCACAATAGCCACAAGCAATATAAATTATCTTGGAGTAAGAGACACATATGTCAAAAACTTTGAAGTCAGGATTTGGGAGCTGGTCGGTGACCCAAAAGAAAAACCCTGCTACAGGACCTCAAGATGAGGCAAAAGAGTAGGAAACACCCCCTCTCCCTCTGTTAGGAGCCCTACAAACGCCCCACAATGATAGCATTGGTTTAAGTGGAAACAGAAGTTCCCAACACTTGCTGTGGAGACCCCCGAGTGTTAAACTTGCAAAGCCGCATGGAAGTTTCAATTGCACAGCACAAGACTACGGAAAAGAGAAGTCAATGTGCACAACAGAGCCCTGTCTGTGAAATATCCAAAGGATGGTATATAAAGCCTCAGCACTGAGAACCATTTAAACAGCAGGCTTAACCCCCAGCATAAATGCACACGTATTCAGTGCAGAGGTCCAGCGGTGGAGACTGTGCTTGCCAGTCCTCAGAGCTCACAGTGTAAACACTGCTTCATGGTTAGCCTGAAACACTCTAATTCCCAGATCTCACAGGGTACAGAAGTATGATTATTCTATATGTCAACTCCATTTAGTTTAAAATCACTAAGTATTAAACAGTATACACAATTGTTCAGTAGATTATGTAGCCTGCACAGGAGCATTAAGCCCATAGCAAGGAGCTGATCCGCATAATCACAGACGTGGCTGAGGTGAATGATAAAAAACGACTGTGCATAAACATTGTGATCTAGAGGAAAGTCGTTTCTTACAGGGAAGGGTTCACTGTTCCGAGAGCACCCTGTATACTTAAGGGAGAGACGGAGCATCAGGATGTGTGCTGTGAGACTCGAGATGGGGAAGCAAGGAAAAGTTAGGAAGGACCGCATGATGCTGGATTAGAGTTTGAGACATCGACATAGATGCTAATTTAATAGGAACGCCTACAGGATCCTACAGAGCAAGTTGTAGACAACATTGCCCTGCTCTGCAGAATTCTTCAGTTATGGAAAAAAATGCGGCGAGGTCAGCTGCCAAGATAGTTCAGCAAGTAAAAGCAAGTGCCTGAAGATTGATGACCTGAGTTTGAGCCCCAGAACCCACCGCAGAAGGAGACAAACAATTCTACATGCTTACATAGCACATGTGCACACATGTGTGCACAAACACACTCACACACATATACTCATATACAGACATACTCACATACATATACTCATACACACATATGCTCACACACATATTCATATACTCACACACATATACCACACACACAATTAAATAAATAAATAAATGAAAACATAATAAAAATTGAATAAAATAGAAGGATCTATCACCAGGACCCAAATGAATGAGCATCCAGTACCCAAATCTGGAAAAAATTGAGAAACAAAATAAATAAGCATGTATTAGATTTTAACCTTGATTACCAACTATACCTACCTACGCATTCCGGTATAAACATAGTTGAAATAGTAAAGAAAGAGGGATCAACAGATAAAGCTTTTACGCAGGGAAATTCCAATTATTTACATATGCAAACTTCCCAGCAAGAACTTTAAATACATCTCTCGCTTCCCAAACTGAGGCTTTTTTTTTAAAGATTTTATTTATTTATTATGTATACAGTATTCTCAGTATTCTGTCAGAATGTATGCCTGCACACCAGAAGAGGGCACCAGATCTCACTATAGATGGTTGTGAGCCACCATGTGGTTGCTGGGACTTGAACTCAGGACCTTTGGAAGAGCAGGCAGTGCTCTTAACCACTGAGCCATCTCTCCAGCCCCAAACTAAGGCTTTATGTAGTTGATTGTCCAAAGAAAAGAGTAAGGACAGAAGAATGGGGGTGTACGCTATGTGTTAAAGTATAGAAGACAACATTGCCTGCACCAGGTCTGGACTAATCTCACCAAGAGTAAGGTATGCTGATGGCATGTAGCCTGGATATAGTATCTTTAGAATATCACTTGATGTCTGTCGTTTTCTGCCCCCTAAAACTCTAAAGTCTGATCATAAAGAAAATCATTGTATATTTTAAAAGAATAAAAGAGAGTTTTAAATAAACTGACTTAAAGAAATGATAAGTGTTTGAAGAGATAGATATGTACACATGTATTGAGAAGTCACAAGCTATTTCACCAATACACGAGCAATTCATATGTTTTATGTACAAGTTATACGTAATTGCAAAAAGAAAAAAAACTTCAGAAAAAAAAAAACTAGCAAATACCCAACAGTGTTTCTCAAATCTGTCAGTCATTAAAAATATTGATGGCATGAGTGTGGACTAGTGTCGTTGGGCCAGCCTTGTCCAGTCAACTATATTGCTGAGATTTCACAGATGTGGCATTTCTGTTGTGTCTAGAAAACACTCCCTAACAATAGGTGTCCTGGTTCTCTGGCTCTTACAATCTTTCCACCCCCTAATGAATTTTTTTAATTGAGAATCTATAAAAACAAAAAATTAATTAATTAAAAATCAGGATAATCTGAAAAATTGTCACGATCTATTGGAGCCCAAGGATGTAGATGATTACACGTAAAGTGGGAACATGGGCAGAGTGGTAGCCTAGGAGGAAGGGAAGTAGTTTTGGTGTCAGTAGAGTACGGAGCTTGGTCAGCTTGCATCAGTGCTGGTTCATTAACTCTGAAAACATACCGTAACATAAAGTACGTCAGCTGAGGAATTGGGGCAGATGTACAGAATAAGGCACCTCCATCTTTGCAGCTTTTCTGATTATTGGAAGCTCCTATAAAGTCCAAAATGATAGCAAAGGTGTCATCGCTGGGGCTTGCCCAACAGTTGTTAACTGGTTTCATACGAAGATTCAAGATGTCTGTTGAATGTTAGAGACGCCCTCATGGATCTTAAGGGGTAAACACATGGAAAAAGGGAAACCAAAGAGTACTCCCTGAGCAGGCCAGGGGAGCGATGGACGCTCTGCAGTGGAGAACTAGAGGATTTGGGATAATGTGGACCAAACCTACAGCAAAGACACTTAAAATGGTAACTCCAAGATAGGCGTGTCAAGATTCCTTCAGCTTCACTCACCCTGACTAGTTTGTAGCCTCTGACAGCATTCAGTCACGTGTCTATAAAGTGAACTGTGGTGTTTACCACTGTAACCCTCATCCTCCAAGGTTAGCAAATCAAAATGATGTGCACTGCTGAGTTCTTCTAAGGAGCGTCTCCAATTCCACAGGACCATTGGCTTCTTCCTAGAACTTCTAACTTGATGTATAAGCTGTATAGAGCAGAGAAAAGCAACAGCATGTGCTTGTGGTTGATGGCTTTGTGATGGAGCCTGGTTACCCAGCTCCTACTGACCACAGAGTTCATGCTTCCTTGTGGCCGTATATGTGGATGCATGCGTTGACATGATTGTGGAGGAAGATAGCTGACGTGAGATTCCCCAGGGAGTTTCTTACATGTGAGAAGAGTTCATGTGGGTTGAAAGACAACTTGCCTCTTTGTGCCACTCAGACCTCAGTCCTGGGAGCCGGACAGTGATACTGAAATCCCATGTGCCCTGTTCTCAGATACACACTCCCGTCACACCAGCTGGCTGAGATTCCGCAAGCTGGAAGCTTGAGATGGCTATGTTACATGTACGGACACACAGCATCTACTACACTAGAGGATTTATGGTTCAGCCTGGGTTCACCTTCCAAACCATGGGCATGTTGACTCAAAGATCTATTTCTAAAGTGGAGCTTTTCGGTGGAGATATGAGAAGTTGCATGAATAATTTCTGAAATTTTGTGGCTGTTTAATGTCCTATTATTATGTCAGTAGAGGTATTCTGTATCACTCTATCTCAAAATTTCATTTGATTTGTAAAAGGAAATGATATTTTAATATAATTTGGATCATCCCAAACAAAATGCCAATAGACTGTACAGAGAGCTTCTCCAAGAAAGGAAAATCCCAGAATTATTACACTAACAGCATGGAGTAAGAGCACACAGTGAAAAATGAAGAGTCATTCAAATGAAATATTAGGCCATTTTTTTCAGATTCATAGTAATTCATGTCTTTTCTCTTTTAAGATCATACTTCCTGAGGACAACAGCTTCATTAAGCTCCTGGGGTGAGTATAAAAGCCCATGCTTTTAAATAAAGAGGAAAAAGTTTTAGCACTAAATTTTCTTTTAAATTACTAGATAATATTTTTAAATCTTCCCCCTAATGTCTCTTTCTAACCTCATCCCCTCCAGTGGAGTCTTGCTGGTGCTGCCTTCATAGGCGAAGGAAGTGGCAACTGTGCATTAAGTCTGAACAAGTGCCATGGTTCTTCAGGGACTCTTCCCTCTGGCTTGTATTTCTTCCCCAAGCTGTTTGTCATATCCCTACCAACATGCTCAGCCGTATGCTGTTGGAGACACCGGGCTGCAATTAGGGCAGAAACACTCACACCCCTGGTCAGTGTTCCTTCTTTACTTCCTCAGAGGTTGGTAAAAGAAAACAAGGTCACATTTCTTCCTTCTCAAAGCCAGGCTAAAGACTTTATGTCCTTTCATAGAGCTGGAGAGATGACTCACTGGTCAAGGAACATGTACTGTCTTTGCTTAGGATCATACTTCGACTCCCACCACCACCTGTAACTCCAGCTCCAGGGCATCCAGTATCCCCTTCTGGCCTGCAGGCTCACGTGCACATATGCACAAACCCACCCACACATGCACACACACACATGCACATAAATGAAAATGATGTATTTAAAAATATACAGAAGTTTGAAAAGGTAGTTTATCAAACACATGCCCCATCACTATAAGCCTGCAGGTGATGTACAGACATTTCTTTGGACTTGATGGTGTTAAGCAGGTACAGGAGGGTACATTCAAGACTCAGAACAGGGGTCAAGTGGAAGAAATAGGTAGAATTTGACTGAGGCAAAAGATGAGTGAGTTTCAAGTTGCTGGAATGAACGATTAGCAAAGCACTGGAAGTCCTTAGGAGTTAGGTAGATCAGTGTGTAGCTGCCATCTGCACTGCTAATCAGACCTAATGGAAAGTTGTAGTACAAATAATAAAAACCTAGAGACAAATATTGAGGTTCAACCTGAAGGTCAGAAAAGCAAAACAGCCAACCAGTGGCTCTTACCTCTATCTCAGTCTGAAGTGGCGATCCTACCTCCAGGATCTCAGAATGAGACTGTGTCTGAGAGCTGTCTCCTCCCATTTCATAATCCTCTCTTGTGCTTGGATTAAAGGTGTGCACCACTACCACCCAGCCTCCATGGCTAACTAGTGTGGCTGCTGGGATTAAAGGTGTGTGTCACCACTGTCTGGTCTGTAAGGCTGACCCATGGGGTTGTTTTACTCTCTGATCTTCAGGCAAGTTTATTAAAATTCAAGGGAAAATTCAATACAAAAGGTAGACTCCCACTATTCCATTGGTAACCGAAAGGGGAAATGTCAGAACTAATTTAAAAGAACTCAGTATTTTTATTTTATCCAGCATATGGTAACATTCCATCCAAAGGTGTCCACTGAAGAAAAGGGTAGATATGGCCCTGTGGTGGTTTGAATGAGAATAGCCCCTGTATGCTCAGATGTTTGAATACTCAGCCCTTATTTGGTGGAAATATTTGGTAAGGATTAAAGGATGTGGCCTTATTAAAGGAGTTGTGTCAGTAGGGGTGAGCCTACAGATTTCAAAATCCCATGCCATTCCCAGTTGGCTTTTTCTGCCTCCTGTTTATGGATCGTGATGTAAGTTCTCAGCGACTGCTCCAGAGCCATGCCTGCCTGCCTGCTGCCATGCTCCCTACTGTGATGGTCATGCACTCATCGCAACTGTAAGCCCCCCAAAACTCTTCTTTAAGTTCCTTGGTCATGGTATCATTTCATAGAAATGGAAAAGAAATTTAGGTAGTCCCCGTGAAGGTTACTTGAATGTTCACAGCAGATTTACATAAAATAGATGCAAAATTGGAAATAACCCAAATGTCCATCAGGAAACGAAGTGGAAAACTTTTTGCTCTATCCACATGATGGGATCTGATCTGTATTTAAAACATATAAAATATTGTTGTGATGGAAATGAATCCCCAAAACAACTGAAGCAAAGATTCCAGATAAATGTGTGCATATGGAATGATCTCGTTCATATAAAGTTTTAGAACTAACAAAGAATGACAAAAAGTTGATTAATATTTGCAGATAAGAATAGAGATTGCATAAGGGAAGAATTACATAGAGAAAGGATAAATTTGCATAAGGGAGGAATTAACATAGAGAAAGGATAGAAGCTTTGATAGGAGGTGATATGACAACTTGTCTACTACACTACAAATCATATAGAGCATTTTAATATACAGTGTTTTGTAAATGGTGTTTTGTTTTGTAGTGTTGTGGCTTTTACTCGGGGTCTTATGCACTAAACTACAGTCCCAGCCCTAGATTATATTTAATAACATCTTTTAATGAAAATGCATTGGAAGAAAAACCAGATGTTTAAAGGAAATCAGGAAAATAATTTGAAGTAGTAGTTACACATCTAACAGTTAACTATAATCATGGCTTTTATCTTTTCACATGCTCATGTAAGGTTGGCATGGGTTCCACATCTAGAAGTTTAAATAAAGGCTAAAACCCAGACGTTTTGTTTCTAGAATTAATGAGAAAAATTAGAGACTAGCATCATGAAAGAAATTATCTTTACACAATATGTCATATTATAAGAGATGGCATATATTATATTCTTTATACCATATATACTTCCTAATGTCTTTTGTTTTTCTTTATTATTTTATTTGAAAATTTTGCACATGCATAAATTCTGCTTGCTTTCTCTGCACCACCCTCTTTCTTTCCCTCCCTTCTTCCCTCCCTCCCTCCCTTCCTCCCTATGTACCAACCCTCTCCCTCCTCCCTTCCTGTCTGTTTCTCACTGTCATGACTTTGGGTTTTGTTCCTTGACACATTTAGTTTAACAGGACCATCTGTGCAATCATTGGAGGAACAGTGGCTGGAGGATGGTGGAGTGATCAGGTGGTATACAATTGAAGACAATGACTCTCCCTCTTCCTAAGTCAGTAGCGAATAGTTCAGTAGTAGCTGGGGCCCCCAAGACCCTGACTGACTGTACTACAAGGGTCTCTTATGCAGACCCTGTGTAGGCATCCTCAGCAGCCCTGAGTTCCTGATTGCAATGGCTTTGTGCTGCCCAGACGGTGGCTTTTCCTAGCCTTTCTGCTCACTTCCTTGCTCTTATTCTTTAAGTGCATTTCTTGGATTTGTTTTCTATCTGCTACTGGGCGGTTGTGCCTTGGTGTCTAGTGCACCTTGGCACCTGCAGCGCTAAAAACCTGGGCAAAAAGGAAAACTGATTTTTTTGTTTGTGTTATTTTGTTGTTGTTTATGAGGTGTAAACTCCCGTTGAAATGGTGGTGGAACTACTTTACAACTTGATGTTTTCATCTCACCTGGTGTGTGGGAAACATTTTACCCACAGACGTTCACCTAAGAGAAAGACAAGTACATCCCCATGTACTTGAACGTTCATAATAGAATTATGGATAATAGATCCCCAAATTGGAAAGAAACCAAATTTCAATCAGAAAGTAAATTGAAAACAAAATACTCTGCTGTATCCATATGCTGAAATCTGCTCATCACTGGAAATTCTGTATTAGTAAGAAACTAAGAGAAATGTATCATCTCTATTATCTGCTTTGGCACCCATTCAACTTCCAACCACTGTCTCTACCAATCACTGATTGTGTACCTATAACATTCTACAGCATGCTGCCATGTGCCAGAGCTGAGCTCTTTGTGACGGAGTGGCATCAGCCACACAACAACCTGAAACCTCTGACTTCCACAGTCCCTCCTTCTCTCAACAATCGTCTTATTTTGAATCTATCAGCAACTTAAACCATTCGTCGGGTCAGAACCCTCATGAGCTAATGGTTCCGGGCAAAAAAAGTTTCAGGACCACACCCAGAGGAGGCTTGGTTAATAGTTTAGGCATTTCTCAGTTCAATCAAGAGATGATCAGAACGTGTTGTAGCAGGAGGCATCATCCTGTCAGCATAAAGCAAACACTTTTTCTAGAATGTGGTGACTTAATGCCTCAAATTCTTCCTCACTAGGAAGTATATATGATGATTTTATGATAATAAATAAATAAATAAATGCCTTGTGTCAAAACAACCTCCTTCAGAAAACAAATGAGTACTTCCTAGTTCACCTTTCAGAATTAAGAAATTCAGAGGATAAGAGATCACATTCCCACCCCAAGAGTGGTAGCTATTGTGTCCAGCACTGTACTTGTGGTCAGATGGCCTGGACCCCTGTCTGGCTCTGGGGGCCCTTAGCACTGTGCCTAGAAATATTAGGGCCCAATGAATATATCCATTACAAGAAATTAAAAAATACTACAAAAATCAGACAGTCTGAGTGTTTAAAGGGATAAGCCTAGTGGGTAAAAAAAAAAAAAAAAAAGAGAGACAGCACAGACACAATTTACCTTGTGACTTTATTAAGACACAGTGTGTTTTATAAATTGAGCCTTCCCCCCATTTGTAAATTGTCCCAAATATTATTAACTACATGGAGACATTGAGATATAAACTATGAAAATTGATCTCATTTATTATTCAGCACCTAATGAACCATGTGAGCCACAGAAATTATTTTTAAATCCCATTATCTATATGCATAAGAAAAAAGATTTTCCCCTTAAAGATTTAAGATTTGAATCTTAGAGAAACTGAGCTGACTCATAAGGAAAATGAAAAAGGATTAGCCAATTATCATGTGGAAACTTCCACACAAGAACCGGCACCATACTGGCTGGCTTTGTGTGTCAACTTCATACAAGCTGGAGTCATCAGAGAGGAAGGAGCCTCAGGTGAGGAAATGCCTCCATGAGATCCAACTGTAGGGCATTTTCTAAACTAGTGATCAGTGTGGGAGGGCCCAGCCC